>RJWJ010004082.1:0-79529 GCA_004363605.1 Indri indri | reverse complement strand
GCACCTCTAAGAATAATAGGCAAATAACCTTAATCCTTACCTTATTTCTTTCATACTCCAAATTTAATTCTTTCAGCTTTTCTTTTGAAACATATATCCAGAGTCTGAGCACCATGTTTCAAAAGGATTGTGGAATGACCTTCTAATTGCTTTCCCTGCTTCCACTCTTGCCCTGCTCCAAAGGATTCTGAAAGCCAGCAACTAGTACATCCTACACTGGGAAAATCTTCCCCAGTGGCTTCTCTGACTCAGTTCTTACCTACGGTTCCCATTGTGCAATCAGCTCCTGTTCATTGAACATTTCAAGAGTATGATTTTTGTCAGCGTTTTGATACTTGCTGTTCCTTCTGCCTGGAAACCCTCTTTCCTCATGGTTCACAAACTCCGTCTTCAACCCAATGATAAACATGATTTTATCAGGAAAATCTTCCCCCAAAACACAATTAAAAAATAGTTCACGCCACACCATCTTTTTCTCTATTACCCGACCTTCTTCTTCTTTTTTGAACCTACCACCATCTGATAATTTCAGTCTTCTCTCACCAGAATGTTAGTTCCCTGAAAGAAATAATTTATCTCTTTTTCTCCCACTGGTACATTCTAATAACCCAGAAAAATGTTTGACACACAAGTGGTGCTTAGTAAGTATTTGATGAATAGATTAATTCATTGAATAATAAAATCTTATGTTTCACCTATGTAGTGATTATCAGTAATTCCTAAAGACTGCAGAGTGCAGCAGCAACACAAATCCTGCAATGACATAGGTAGGGGCTATCATATCAGCAAAATGTGGCTGTACTGTACATGCTGAGGACTCTCAGCAAAGTGAAACCTAAATGATGAGGGGCCCCTATGTGTATCAATAGACTGGCTATATTAGTGGAAAAATGTCTTTAATGTTACATTAGAACATTATCTGTGTAAAAATCTGCTATACAAAAAAAAAACATAATTAAATACACAAAAAAAGGCAAAAATAAAGTTTAAAAATCTTAAAAACAACAACTACTTCACTCTGGATATTAGATTTATGCATAGCTTTTCCCCAGTCCTTACTTGAGAGACAAGTCACCCCACACCATCCTCTAATTGGCAGTTAGCTAATCAAATATACCATACAGAGAGAATGTCAGTCCAACCAGTAAGTGCAGAACATGTTTGCATTCACAAAGATGGAAATCTAGCTGTAGAAGGAAAGCTAACATACAGAAGCACACAGTTAAACATGAAAATGCATGTTATTATAGTATATAACTGTCTGAGCAGGCTCAATAGAACTGAAATTGTTGGACATGGGTTCAAAGAGAATGTAAGTTGGGTTCTGAAACAGAGTTAGGAACAGAATGGGAGTCTGTATATTCATGACGATGCCATATATCACATTAAAGTAGGTAAGCTAAATAAAGGTTTGCATTCAGTGTAAATCTATATGCTGTGTATGCTGAATATCATAACTATACAAGAGCATAAAAACTGTTGTACTAATAGACCTGTGAAAAGGAAGATTGTCCATGACTCTGATTTGCTGAGAAAAAAATTTAGTAATACTGCAGCCAAACACCAGCTGATTTTTATTGTCTTTGACTTTTTCAAAGAGAATGTCCACCTCCAAAGGTTTCCCTCTATATATTTTAGGCCCACAATGGATCAAAAAGTCAGAATGACTTATAAATATATGTTTTTATTATTTATAAAATTATCAACATAAATAATGATATTTTAAAATTATATAAATCTATTTGCACTTGGTAAATAAATTTTGCTTTTTACATTACAAAATATACATTAAGATGTTTTTAAGGTGTTTTTTTACTATTGAGAAAATTTGGCTTTCTTTCTGATGGATGCAAACTTTAAGTATAATCAGATCAGGGCTTATAGTATTAAGGAAATATTTGTTCTCATTGTAGATGTCTACCTGTATTTTTTCTCTATATAATTTTGCAAATCAGAAAGTATGACACAGATTTTTATTATTGTGTCAGTCAAGATATTTTTGGGTAATATTATTATAAAATTAGGAACAAATTTATTAATTAGATTTATTTGCAGTCTCTTGCATTAATTTAAATAAGAAGCTATTTGAGAATTTTAATTATGTGCATTCATACACATAACACACAATAGTCAAGGATGAAACAGGGATTAATTCTCACATAGTTTTGACATTCACCATATTTACTTTTACAGAATTTTAAAATAAACTGGAATAAAATAATAAAGTTAAGACTTGGTTGCTTTTTATCACTTCATGTTATGGGCACTCAATAGGTAGTAGCTGATGAGTTATTAAGTGTATGGTAAAACACAATAATTTGCTGATGTTTTCTATTAACATCAATCCAAATTTGTTTCACTTAAGTTCAATGTTTATTTTGTTTTGCCTATTTTTATAACAAAATCATAAATTCTCTTTTTTCACCAACTCAAGTAATATACAAATACAGTAAGAAAATCAAAATATTCCCTTATTTGCCTAGTTCCACTTTCCAAATGAAACTACTGTTAAATGTTTAATATATATTCTTCACACTCTACTTCAAGTATGTAGAAACAGGAATACATCTATACACATTTTTATAAATTTATGTATGCACATGATAGGTTTTGAAAATGAAAACTACTATAATACAGATACTGATACCTTTTTTCATGGCATAATGTATTATGAACTTAAAAAAATGTCACTGCATTGTTTTCTTTGCTGGAATGTGTGTGTGCGTGTGCATATACATATATATACATATATGTATTTTTTATTTTTTCACTCTTTCATGGATATTTAAGTTTTTCCACTATTATCATATTAGAAAAAAATGCTACCGCAAGCATTCTTACACAAATACCTTGTGCACCTGTGCTGCAATTGTGTTATTTGGACAACACAGAATCTTTAAATTGGCCTGTGTAGAAAACAAGAGTTGACATGTACTGACCTTTCTTTCTATGAACCATGAACAAGGTGTAATGAATCTTTCCAACAAAAGCTTCCACACATTCTATCCCACCTTTCCTTCTAAATAGTCTGCTCCTACTCAGTCTGCAGATCTTAGCTCTAATATCACTTCCCAATGTTCCTAGTTAGGTAAGTTATTGCTGCTGTATTTTCTCAGAGAATCTTGAATCTTCCATCTTAGTTGTCAGAGAAGCACACTCACATACACACATGCACCCCTGCACACAGATATGTGTATAATTTTTTAAATTTATTTTTATCTCCTTTACAAAACTATAGCCTTAATGTAAGCAGTGTCATTTCTATTTTTGCCTGTGATTTTACATCAATATATAAATCAGTGCCCAGCAAATAATAGGTGAAGAATAACTATTTTAATGACTAAATTAATGAATGACTAGAATAAGATTAAAAATCTTATAATATTTTCATTCGGTTACTTTAATTTGTGGATTAATTGGGGAAAAACAAAAATTTATATTTTTACAATACATACGCAAGCTTTCTACAATGTTCTTCCTAACGGTTTTAGAGTTTTGACTTATCCAAATTCTATAGGCTGTATTAACTTCCTATTGTTGTCGTGATTAATTACCATAAATTTAGTGCCTTAAGAGATCACAAACGTGTTATTTTGAGTTTCTGGAGGTCTGAATTCTGAAAAAAGGCTATGGGGTTAAAAAAAAAAATAAACATTTGGCATAGCTTCTTCTTTTTTTTTTTTTTTTTTAGGAGATTCCAGGGAAGACTCCATTTCCTTGCTTTGTCTAACTTCTAGAGGCCATTTGTAGTCCTTGGCTTGTGAATTTTTTCTCAGTCTTCAATGCGCGTCAGTCCAAACTCTGTTTCCATTGTCATATCTTTTTTTTTTCCTGACTTCGACTCTCTTGCCTTCCTCCTAAAAGGACCCTTATAATGTGAACCCATTAAGTACATACAATGGTTCCATAATCATGTCTCCATCTCAGTATTCTTAACTTAATCACATCTGCTAAGTCCCTTTTTCCATGTAAGATAACATATTCACAAAGTTACAGAGATTAGGATTTAGAAATCTTTGCAGGGCCATTATTTTCTCTAACACAAGGGGTTGCACATTTTTTGCCTTTGTATGTATGTGTGTATTTTATAGTTACTAGTTTATGTGAATGAAATAATTGATAAAATATATTCTCATTAATAATTGTTATATAAGACAGATGGTATTTAGGAGAAGCCATCATACTGAATTATCTTACAAATTCATCTCTTCATTGGTTTAAGTTGATTTCCTTAAAAAATGTGAAGAAATATATTCCAAATACATTTTTTTCTCATTTTTTTAATTTTAAGATATTACAGGGATACAAATGTTTAGGTTACATATATTGCCTTTGCCCCACCTGACTCAGAGCCTCAAGTGTGTCTGTGACATAATTTCTGCTATTCATTGAATCATTTGAGTTTTTAAAATAATATTTTAAATGTTTACATAATTTCCAATTGTTTTATTAAAGTATTCTGTTCTTGTTTTATGTGTGTGAATGCTTCTTGAATTTCTGACAATATAAATTAAGTATATATTTTTAAATTTCTTATTTCTCTATTTTCTTAAAGGTTGATTTGTTTGACTTGTTATCTCTGTTTTCCCTCTTTTCATTTGCCTAACATATCTAATGATCCATTATCCATTCATATAAATAATAGAGTGATCATAATAATAAATGATCAGTGTAAAAAACGAATGGATTTCCCTGTAGAAATCACTGTGTCTCTAGAACAAAATGTAGCTGCTAATGGCAAAACCTTGGTGGTATTAAGTGGTAGGCTGTGCTTTCTTCTGTGAGCAGTATAAATCATTTGGGGCAGACTAAAGTTACCAAAAATACCACTGTACTTTTCTTTCTAGTTCTAATATGCTTTGTACATGGGACTTTATATACGAATTATTCATATTAGAAAGGTGGCCTCACAGCTATACTAAAACTAAGAATAAAGCACAAATTGAGCTATTTTTATATACAGGGAAGAAGATTGGCCCAGTTAGTTATCATTTAGGACACCATGCAACAGACTGGCTAATACCTTCTGTAATTTTTCTGGGGTTATCTTGGATAAATCAATATGCATTTCTGCAGTAGCCCTGTAGGTCTGGTTATTGATTTGTATGGCTGCATTTAGTTTTGTTGTTGATTTGGACAAAAAAGCTTTTTAAATTTCTATAAATCTCCCACTATAATCTTGACTTTTCTAATTGTTTAGTATGCTATATCTGTATTTAAGTTATATCGTTTCAGTGCATCTTTTTACAAAGACTTCAGAAAAAAAGTGCTGAACCCCATGCTTTCAACTGAATATGTATTGCGTCTTAGTAATTCCAATGTATTTACACAAACCCAAATGAAGGAATCATGGTCACTGGTCCAAGTGTGTACAGAGGGACAGAAAAGATAACAGATAATCAAGCTGGTAGGTTAAATACCATCAAAGTGATAAACGTGAGATAAATTTAACAAATAGAATAAGCATTAAAGCAAGACTGAAGAGTTGAGACTTTTCATAGAAGAATAATGCTTATACTGAGTACTAAAGAATATATAGGATTTAAACAGGCAAACAAGGCTGAGAGAAAAAAAAAAAAGATCCAGAAAAAAGCCTTCAAAAAGAATATTCTAGATGGAGAAATAATATATGATATGATATAATGATATGATATGATATATGATATGATAACAAATAGCCTGGAAAATATTTTCATCGTTAATATTTAGTTGCCACAGCTCGAATAAAATATTCACTGGCAGAAGGAAAAGGAGGTCTTACAAATTTGCCTCTGACCATTCTTACTTTCTTTTTCAGTATTATTCTTTATAATACAATATTTTCTTTTAATAAGGCATGTTAGTGTCAGAGTGATGCTACAATGTACCTAAAACATTTCGATGTCAATGTCCAAATGAGCACAGATCCTGTTGTCTTTTGAAAGTCATTCACCCTTATGAAGTGAAAAATGGCAGCTGATTAATTTTTTGTAGTAATGCCTCTCATTTTATAACACCCCAGATGTTCCCTTCTCCTCCATTTAAACACTACACACACTGCAAAGTGAAAACATATTTGTTTTCCAATGTACAATTAAAATTGCCTGAACTCTAGAGACCATAAGCAATATCATTTGACCTTGTGTGGGCTGTAGTTATAATATTCACCAACCAAATTATGATAAAACAAAAAGAGGTTAATGAAATTGCTTTGCTTCTTTCAAATTCACAATAAAGTATAATGCTAATCAAATGTTTATTTCTACTTCCTTCTGTCTTTCTCTCTCATTCTGTTTCCACTTTGCCCTACCTTTTTGTTGTCCTTTAATAATCAAGTTTTTTCATTCACTTTGCATTAATAATTCCCTTGCATATATACGTGTGTGTGTTTATATAGTATTATTATTTCTCTAGCATTTTATCAATGTGTATTCTTCACCAACAATGTTGCAAGAATCTTGCATGCAGAATTAAGTTGCTTTTTGTTTGTTTTTTGTTGTTGTTGTTTTATTTAGTTTTGGAGATGAGGTTTCACCCTTGCTCAGGCTGGTCTCAAACTCCTGAGCTCAAGTGATCCTCCTTCCTTGGCTTCCCAGAGTGTTAGGATTACAGGCATGAGCCACGGTGCCCTGCACAAGTGTTAAGTTTTGAATAATCTTTTTCACATATTTTAAACAGCTTTGTTGAGGCATAAATGTATACTTTTAAAGTATAAAATTTTATGGGTGTTGACATATGTATATGCCCAAGAAATCATTGCCTCAATCATTATAAACATATTTACCATTCCCGAAAGTTTCCACGTGTACCTTTGGTAATCCCTCCCTACCCCCATTCCTTCCCTCTATGACCAATTTCCTTCCCCCATTCTCAGGCAAAACACTGATCTGCTCTCTACAAAAGTTCTAGAGAGTCATTTGCATTTTCCACTTCTAGTATTTTTTATGAATGAAATCATAATACTCGTGACTTGTTTCATTCAGCATAATTATTTTAAAATTCATCCATGTTGTAATACATATCCATAGTTTCTTCATTTTTATTGTTGAATAATATTCAATTTTATAGCTATTCCAGAGCTGCTTTATACGTTCATCCATTGATTAACATTTAGGTTGCATTCAGAATCTAGCTAGTATAATTAAAGTTGTTATACCATTTATGTACAAGTCTTAATATGGAGATGTGCTTCCACTTATCTTGGGTAAATACCTATAAGTTGAATGACTAGATCCTGTAAAATGTGAATGCTTAACTTCATAAGAAATTGCTGAACTTTTTCCAAAGTGGCTGTTCTATATGACATCTCCTTCATCAATGCATGAGAATTACAGTTCTTTCTTATCCTTGACAAAATTTAGAATGGTCAGTCTGTTCAATTTTTGCTACTCTAATATGTGTGTAGTGGTATCTCACTGTGGCATCTATTTTTAATTCTCTAATGATTATAAATGCTAAGTATCATTTCATATGCTTATTAACGATCTACATGTCTTCTATATTAAAGGATTTGTTTAAATGTTTGCCCATTTGTTTTAAATTGGGTTATTTTAAGAGTTCTGAATATGTCTTTTATCAGAAATATGATTTGGAAATATATTGTCCCAGTCAATAAATTGTTGATTTTCTTGATATTGTCTTTCAGGAACAGAAGTTTTTAATTTTAATAAGGTCCAATTCATCAATTTGTTTTTTTTTTTTTGAACCTTGCTTTTGGTGTCATATCTTAAAATATGTTTGTATAACCCAACGTTACAAAGGTTTTATTCTGTGTTTTATTCTGGAAGTTTTATAGTTGAAGATTTTACATTCACATCCATGATTCATTTTGAATTAAATTTTGTTCATGGTGTGAAATAGGAATCTCTGTTTTTTTGTTTATTTATTTTTGCATATGAATATCAATTGTTCCAGCTACTAAATCACTGTCACACATTTTTGTCAAAAATCAGTTGTTCATGTATGTGTGAGAATGTTTCTGGACTCTGTTCTATTTTATTCCACTGATCTATGTGTTCTTTATGCCAATTCCACACTGCCTTAATTACCGAACCATTGTAATAAATCTTGAAATCAGGTAGAGTTAGTCCCCCTACTTTATTCATTTTTTACAAAATTGTTTGGCTATTTTAGGTCCTTTGCATTTCCATATGAATTTAAGTGTAAGTAAATTATTAATTTTTTAAAAATGAATTAATTTGTAAAGATTAACTATACATAATGTGCATCTAATACCCTAGGTACATGCAAAGTAACAACTGAAATGTAAACAAAGGGGAGAATTTATTTCAAACAATTTCCCCCCCCCAAAAAAATCATAAAGTATTACAAATTACTTACAGTTGGTAAATTGACATAATAAATGTATTTAATTTGTCTTTTGTATCTAACAAGGTATATGTATTTTAAACAAATGAAGATTTTTGTCTCCTAGAGAGTTATAATAGCTCAGCGCTAGAAAGAATGATCAAATTCAATTCCCTCCTAAGTCTCAGGGAAGTCAAGGATTGGCACAAGATTAAAACACTACTATCTTCAGTAGACAAAGTTAAAATTTACACTGAGTGGGGAGGGCCAGACTGGTATATTGCACATTATACTCATCTGACCCTCCAACCATCACTTGGTAAAACATATTGTATTACTGAATAACTAAATGAACAAGCTATTTCTAGTGGTATATTTTGCTTTATGCAATAAAATATATCTATATTTGCACTAATAGCACACAATGGAAATCTAATATATTTTGATATGCCATAATGTGGATATTTCTTCATCTCCCACATCACATCACTGCCTTGATCAAGTTTATTTACCTTAAAATTCAGAGGGATTTGTTCAGTGTCTTTTGACAGACTATATCTCACTCTGTGAAGCTGGTCAAATCATTTTAGCAAGGATTTTAATTTCCATATCTTAAAATGACAGCTTCAGATATTAAGATACATATTAGCACCCCAAATATTAAACTCTATAGTATATTTTGGATATTTGAAGTCAATGGATATGAAAAATCAGTCAGCATGTTAACAAATGGAAGTATTGAAGACCCAGAAACTCTGACTCAGAAGTAATTCAGGAATACTTGGGCAAAGAGAAGAATAGATGTTGTCAAGGTGAGTGAGAGTAGCACTTATCCCTGAAATACTTTTACTTCCTATTTCAAGTTCTACATGCAAAAGAAAAATAAAGAGCCAATGTTATTCTGCACTAGCAACAAAATTTCCAACCTAGAAAGCAACCTAACCATCCATCAGAGGACAGATTGATTAAAATATACTTTGCTCTGGAGATTAAGGTATCACACTCAAGGGCTAATGGTTTGTTAACTCTACAGCCATCTTTAATCCATTTGTGGTTTACTAACTTCATAAAAGGCCATTACTTTTTGACAGAATAATTAAAGGGTCCTATGAGAAAAGATGTTGTAAAGTAAACAACCACTTTAATGCTATCTTGTTATGCTACTAACATTGGTAGAAGAAAAATAATGTTCACTTCTGCCACCAAACATCCTAAAGTATTAACCCAATACTGACAGACACTGTCCATGATGCAAAGCCATTCTCCTGTAGTGACATTTTCTGTCAAACCCCTCCAAATGATCTTTAGACAGTCTTGTTACAATGCTTTCCAAATTATTCTTCAACTTGTAATTTCTATGGTTCACTTGTCACATTGCTGAGAAGTTTGGTAATAAAAGTTATATTTTTCAGAATAGGAAATGCAGTGAGAATAACAAGGTAGCAGAATAACACTTTCATCCCTAGAAGGTCACATTTTTGTTAATATTTGGAAAATTCTTTTGGCAAAATTTTATTGTGATATAATTCTTGCTATGTAGTCATTTATGTGACATAACAGAGGGTTAACAAAAAATCATATAATAATAATATTATCATACAAGTTGAATATTCTTTACCCCAAATTCTTGGGACTAGAAGTGCTTCAGATTTAGGATTTATTATTTTTTTGATTTTGAAATATTTGTATGTACATAATGAGATATCTTGGGGATATGACCCAAGTCTAAACACCAAATTCATTTATGCTTCAAATACAACTTATACACATAGTCTGAAGGTAATTTTATAAAATATTTTTAATAATTTTGTTCATGAAAGAAAGTTTGTGTTAATCTGCGGAATTTTTCACTTGTGGCATTATGTCAGCCCTAAAAAGTTTCAGATTTCAAGGCATGTTACACTTCAGATTTTCAGATTAGGGATGCTCAATCTGTATAATATATTTTAATATAATATGATATTAATATAACATAATATGTATAACAACTTTCATTACTAATCTACAATGGTTTTCCACTTTGTAAATTGATAATAACTCAAAATATACGACAATTTACATTCCTGACCAACTATTCTTTTTTAAAATTGTCTTTGGGATTCAGTTATTAAGGAAAATTCTCAGTTCCTCTGAAGAATAGGCAAGGGTAATATCAAAGCTCTCTTTGAACTTTGGAGTTCTTTTTATTTTGAGACATAAAATGAATTGACCCTATGCAAGATAGAAGGAATAAGTTCTTATGTTTGATAGCAGAGTAGGGTGACTATAGCTAGCAATAATGTATTGTATTTTTCAAAATAGCCAGGAGAGAGGACTCTAAATGTACCCAACACATAAAAATGATAAATAATTGGGTGATATATAACTTAATTCCCTGACTTGATCATTACACAGTCTATGCATGTGACAAAATTTTACATGTACTCCATAGATATGTACAAATATAATGTATCAAAAATTTTTAATTTACCTTTAGACTATTGGAACTTTGTCACTAACATCAAGGAGATTTTTTAAAGACACCAGTAAACAATTCTAAACAATGTGTCAATTCAGAGACCTCAGAGCCATGAGTTGATAGTTGAATATATTAGTATCAATATACAGTATTTAGAATAAAGGCTTATTGTCTGAAGAAAAAAAGTTAAAATTATGTTGTCTGATGATGATTTTTCCCAGAGTTACATTGTAAATAGAACATTTCTGGAATTTAAAAATTTTCACATGTACTTTATAGAGGCTGAAATATATCTATTTCTAATTGTGGTATAATTCTTGCTATGTAGTCATTTATGTGACATAACAGAGGGTTAACAAAAAATCATATAATAATAATATTATCATACAAGTTGAATATTCTTTACCCCAAATTCTTGGGACTAGAAGTGCTTCAGATTTAGGATTTATTATTTTTTTGATTTTGAAATATTTGTATGTACATAATGAGATATCTTGGGGATATGACCCCAAGGTCATATCTTTATGTGAGCAAGGATCTATTTAAAGCATATAATTATCTTTTGATATGGAAATATATAGTCACTTTATTCTTAAATTAAAACTTCAGAAAATGCATATTAAATTATTGTAGTTATGTTTTAACTGGACATGGCTTTATTAGCTTTTTTTATTTTCTTTCCAAGGCAAAAAATAATTCCATTAAAACTACAGGGAGGAAAGTAGGTAGGCAGAAGTAATTACAGAACTGGAACTTCTCCAGAACACTGGGGCTCACATCCTGATTATTAGAGCAGCATCTTTTACAGCCACAAGTGATTTCAGATGAGCCTAATTCATCAGTTCCTGCTTTCCCAAAAGGCCTCTTCTAATTCCTGCTGGAGCAATGGCCACCTGTTAAGATAGGTGATAAAGTTTCTTTTTGGTGCAAATTAACTTTCAAAATCCATATGAAGCTATATCTCTCATTGCTTAGGAAATATAAAATGCTTGTCAGTATGGAAGCATTCTATCCTGTTGTCTGAGGACTGCCTAAGATAGTTACCCGCAGACAGATAGGGTTAGGAGGCCCTAGGAGAGTTAGGCTTTGACACTTCCAGTGCACTAAGGAAAAACAAAACAAAGGCATTGCCATTAGAACAAGCTGGCAAATTCTTTGGCTCAACCAAATTTTAACTCAAGGAAAGAAACTTTCAGTTATCTAGATTTCACTTACTAAGTTGTATCTTTACCATGTCTAAGAAGCTGTAGTGTAGAAATTAAAAACATGTGCAAACCAGAAAGGTGACACTATGGAAAGTAAATCATTTATCTCAGTTTGTAAAAACTAACATTGAAGCAAGAGGCAAAAATGTCACTGTAGAATTCCTCCCCAGCACATTATATAGAAAATGATCAATAAATATTTATTAATCGAATGAATCATATGAATTATGACATGGGAATCTATGTTTTCAGGATGGTATGTTAGGAACTTAGTTCAGAAAAGGAGACAAAATAATTTGAAGAGAATTGTAGTCACTAGAATATTATTAAGTTTCATAAAGGAAGCCAAGTAGAAGTATATGTCATCAAATTATTTCCCTAATTTGGAAATGATGAGTTCTGAGTGATCTAAACTACTACATATAACAATTAGAAGAACTTGGTAAAGGTGACTCATCACCTTCTTACTGAAAAAAATGAATGAATGAGTGAATGAAATATATATTTACAAAATTACAGAGGAATAATATTCCTAAATTAACTACTATTCTCAAACTCCTGCCTGGAAGATGCCAGGGTTAATACAGTTTCCAAAAAATCACTTAAACCTCAAAAACAAAAAAGGAAAAATGATCCTACCAATTTACACTTCTCTTACTAAATTAGTTTTTATGACTTAGTTCTGAATACATCAAATGAATTACATCTTTGTACAAGTCACTCTGTCCCAAATGATGAATTACATCTTTGTACAAGTCACTCTGTCCCAAATGGCAATCCTCTGCTTACCTGTGTGCTGAGGAATATAAACTAGCTGCTATAAAATTATGACAAGTATTTGTATCCAAGTCTCAAAGCAAACATTCAGTTGCAAATGATTATAGAACTTCACCAGGAAACATTCATTGGCTGTATTTTAGAATTTTCAAATTTCAAGGCATACATCTTTACATAACCAGAAAGCTGTTCGTGCCATTCAGGACATCAAGAAGATTTTGGCACCAAACAGAACTCTGATTTTATTCCCAGGTGTGCCACTGGTTAAAAGAGTAACTTCTTATGCTATAAATTTTCTTAACTTATCCTGGTCGTATATCGTATTATGTTTTAACCTAAGTAAAATAGCCTTAATTTTGTCATGAGAAACAGGAAAAATATGAAAAGTTGGAGTTATTATGAGGAGCAAACAATACAGTAAGTTTGATATAGGAAAGTGAACCCCATGAGTAGGGTCCAGCCTGAAGGCCAGGTGGATTCTTGGTTTAATGCAGGGAAGGCAGAGCAGTAACCATCTCTCAGAGTAACAGAGAAGCCCTTTGTGAATTTCTGAGCTCTTATTTTATACCTATTTAATTTTATGTTAAATGGGGGGAGGATTATTCATAAGATTTCTCGGAAAGGTGTGGGGAGCTCCCAGAACTGAGGGTCCCTCCTCTTTTTAAACCATATATGATAACTTCCGGGAGTGGCCGTCGCATTTGCAAACCGTATAGCACTGGTGGGAGTTTCTTTTAACATGCTAATATATTGTAACAAGGGTATAATGAACAGTGAGGGTAACCTAGGTCATTTTCCCTGGCCATCTGGGTTCTAGCTGGTTTGGGCCAGTTTCTCACTGTCTCTTGTTTTATTAGAGATCTTGGTTTGTGTCTTATTACTCCTTATTGAGCAATACCTGCTAGATACCTATCTCAATAAAATTAAGTAACACAATAGGATTAAATATACAATCTATAAATATTAGTTTCCTAATTCCTACCTCATCACCGCCTCTGTATCACTGGTATCTGCCTTATAAATACCAAGAATATAAAAATAAATATTCCTAGAAATTAACATGCGAATGCACAGTAGAAATGAAGCATGGAGTTCCTCCAACCAAATAACTTATCCTGGAAGCCAATCCACGGAACAGAGTGAAGAACAAGAGAGTGTAGCTACCATTTTCCATTGAAGAGTGACAAGGAGATTATTGGTTAACATTCTGGAATAAACTGACTTTATCTCTCTTTGGCCTAAAATTCCATTTTACAACATAGATCACAGGAGGATCCATTAAAAGAGATACATTGTTAAGCCAAGAATTTTATTACTAAATGCAATTGTCACTTTCCTTTCTTCTATTTTCTCTCTAATAGAATTTCACGATAGATCATGTGATTTATCACCGGGTTATCTTTAATTTAACAGCAAAACTGACTCCATATGGTATTATTTACAAACTATGGATTTGAGGTCCAGGACTGGCACAAGACTAAAGAATAATCAACACAAAGCAAGAGATCTTTTTTTCATAACATTTATCACACTTTATTATACATAGTTGTGCAGTACGCCAGGGTACATGCTAAATATCTTGAGTTTAAGGACCAGATTTGTCTAGTTTTACTATTTATTTATGTGCCTATCACAGTGTCAGGCAAGTAGAAAGTATACAAGAAATGTATTGAAATGTAATTAAATTGAAAGATTTAAAATGACCCTTATAGGACATAGAGAAGGCTGGGTTCCTTTTTCATACAAATGTAGTTTAATTCAGATCTATTTGACTTACAGTTGTAGAATTTAGGGTACTTATCATGTGTTCAAGCTAATAAATTATCCTAAAGGAAGCAATCCTGTGACTATCGTATGCCACACAATTACTAAAGTGCAGCCTCATGGCTTTGTCTACTAAAGAAGTATCTCAGTCCCTACTGCTTGGAAAACATTGGCAACAGAAAAATATTTCTTAATCTTACATGTTTTCAATAAAAACTAAAATGGAAAAAATATTGTAATAACAACTGTACTGCAGAATATCCAGCTTAAGTAGAAGCAGAGAGAACTATCAAGAAGGTACAATTAGACAGGATTAGAAATCACATAATCATGTGGAATAAAGGCAATAAAACATGCTATATTTTGAGTTAAAAAAATAAATGACAATGGCTTCATTTTGGTTAAAGAAGGTAATCATACATGTTAGTATGTGCATTTAAAAAAAATCTGGAGGCCAATAACCAGATAGTTACTGGTATTTCATTTAGATAGTAGAAAAAAATGGGAGATTTTTACTTTCTTTATTGTGTAATTCTATAATGTTTGAATTTTTTAAATGCACATGTGTTACTTTTCCAACAGAAAAAGCAATGAAGATAAAATTTAAAAATAAAAAAAAAGATGTTTGATGTCATGGCCTTAGATGTATTTCAGATACAAGTAACTTCAGGATTTTGTTAGAAAACCAAGTTTTTATGATTATCACCATGGCATTTCAAAATCTTTTGTAGAACACGCATCAGTGTAAAGGAAAAGGGAGATGAGAGAGCCATATGCCCACTTCACGATGAGTACCTCATACTGTGAGTAGCATGTCTCAGAAAGATATTTCATGCAGGTGCAAACTGGTAAATTTTAAAAACTTAAATGAAGCCTTAATTTTCAAGCATACCAATTTGAGTACTAAGGAATCAGGATGTCAGATACTAACAGAGGTATTGTTGTTTTGAAATAGTATGATTCAAATAGAGCACCTGTAGCATTTTCTGCAAATGGATTGAATTACATAAGGAATATTCATTTTTCTTCAGAAAAAAATATATCCAAAGAACAATACTTTTAACAATCAAATCTGCAGTGGTAAAAACAAAAACATTTAGATGTATGCCCATGTACTCAAAGAAATATATAACTTTCAAAATATAGATTTTATAATACAAAGAAAAAGGAAAAGAATGCAGACTTTTTTCTGCATTTTTTAATAATCTCTAAATAAACTGAACTACTTAACAATTTTGTTTCTATTACTTTTCCTTTCTTAGCTTTTTATATTGAGATAATTGTAGATTCACATGTGGTAATAAGAAATAATGCAGAAAGATCTCTATACTCTTCATCCAATTTTCCCAAAATGGAAACTTCTTTCTTAACTATGCTGTAAGTCACAACAAGGATATTGGCATTTATAAAAACCTTTTGAATTTATTCAGGTCCGTTTCTTTTACATGCTCTAATAGTGTGTGTGCATGTACGTGGGTGTGTGATATACGCTATTTTATCACGTTTACATTCATGTGACTACCATCTGAATAAGATACAGAACAGTTTCATCACAAGGATCCCACATGTTGCTCTTATAGCCACAGCCATCACCCTCTACCAACACCTCCAACCCTTCACAACCAATAATCTATTCTCGTCTCTGCTATTTTGGCATTTCGAGAATGCTATACAAATAGAATTACATTGCATATAATCTTTTGAGATTGATTTTACATACTCAACATAGTTTTTGAACCTGGATCCATCTAATTTGTTATGTGCATCACTAGTCTCTTTAATACGGAATAGTATTGTATGGTGTGGAGGTACCACAGGTTTTTATAAATATTCACTTATCAAAGTTTTCCAGTTTACGGCTATTACAAACAAAGCTGCTGTAAACACTTGTGTCTAGGTTTCGTATGAACATAAGAGTTCATTTATCAGTAATAAATGCCCAACAGTGCAATTGTTGGATGATATAGAAAGTGATGTGGGACATAATTTTATGAGTTTATTTTCCATCTGTATCTCCTTTTCATTGAAAAGTATATTCATTTATTTTGCTCATTTTCTTTTTCAGTGAACAATCAAGTGAGATAACTCACTACCTTTACACCAGCCAAATTTTGCTCATTTTCTTATTGGATTTTTGTGGTTTTTTCCCACAAAATTTTTAAGAGATATTTATATTAGATATTTTCTAAATACAAGTTCTTTGTTGGATGCAGTCATGTGCTGTGTAATGACATTTCTTTTTTTTTTTTAATTTCAGAATATTATGGTGGTAGAAACATTTTGGTTACATACAATGCCTTTGTTTCTCCCAAGCCAGGCCTACAAGCATGCTCTTCCCCCATACAGTGCACTCTGCATCCATTAGTTGTGAGTTTACCCCCCTCCCACCTGACCAGCACCCAGTGAATATTATTGCCACATGAGCACCTTAGTCTTGATCAGTTAGTACCAATTTGATGGCAAGTACATGTGGTGCTTGTTTTTTCATTCTTGTGATACCTCATTTCAAAGGATGAGCTCAAGCTCTATCCAGGATAACATAAGAGGTGCTAGTTCATCATTGCTTTGTAGCTCAGTAGTATTCCATGGCATACATACACCACATTTTATTAATCCACTCATGTATTGATGGGCACTTGGGTTGTTTACACATCTTTGCAATTGTGAATTATGCTGTCATAAACATTCGAGTGCAGATGTCTTTACTATAGAATAGCTTTTTTCCTTTGGGTAGATGCCTAGTAGTGGGATTACTGGATCAAATGGTATTTCTATTTTAGCTCTTGGAGGTATCTCCAAATTACTTTCCCAGGGGTTGTAGTAATTTGCAGTCTCACCAGCAGTGTAACAGTGTTCTCATCTCTCCACATCCACGCTTTATCGGATATGTAGAATGCAAATATTTCCCCCCATTCTGTAGGTTGTCTATTTGCTCTAATGACAGTTTCCTTGGCTGTGCAGAAGCTTTTTAATTTGATCAAGTCCCATTTATTTATTTTTATTGCTGCTCTGATTGCTTTGGGTGTGTTCTTCATATGTTCTTTGCCTAGGCCAATGTATGTAAGAGTTTCCCCAACATTTTCTTCTAGAATTCTTGTAGTTTCATGCCTGAGGTTTAAGTCTGTTATGCATCATAACATTTTGGTCAACAGAAGACTGCATGTACGATGGTGGTCCCATAAAATTATAATGAAGCTGAATAATTCCTGTCATCTATGACTTCTTGATGATCCTGACTCTGTGTATAGCTAAATTAGTGTGTCTTTGTGTCTTAATTTTTAACAAAATTTTTAAAAGTAAAAAAATGAATAATTTTAAAAATAGAAAAAAGCTTATAGAATAATGATATAAAGAAAATATTTTTGTATAACTAGCTATATAATGTATTTGTTTTTATTTTTTATCTTATATTTTTAGCCTTTTATTTTTTATTGTTTTATTTTTTTTTAATTTCAGAATTTTACAGGGGTACATACACTTTGGTTACATATTTTGCTTTTGTAAAGTTTTAGTCAAAGTTGTAATTGGTCCCTGCAGTCAGTTAGTGTGCCTTGTACCCATTAGGTGCAAATTTTCCCAACCCCGCTTTCCCCCCTCCCACCTACTTGATTCCCTTGAATTTTTCTTCCATATGTGCACATACATGCTGATCAATTAGTATTTGTTTTTTAAGCTAAGAATTATTTTAAAAGAGTCAAAATGTTCAAAAAATCTTTCTGGTTTCTTGAGTTTAGAAATTAGGTTATTGATTTGAGACCTTTCTTCTTTTCTCAAGTCTTTCGTGATATAAATTTCCCTCTCAGTAATGATATAGCTCTGTGTTACATCTTGTATTTTCTTTTTTTGTACTTCAGCATATTACAGGGTAACAAATGTTTAGGTTACATATATTGCCTCTGCCCCACCCGACTCAGAGCCTCAAGCTTGTCCATCCCCCAGACAGTGAGCATTGCACCCATTAGGTGTGAATATACCTATCTCCTCCTTCCCCCTCCCACCTACCTGACACCCAGTGAATGTTACTACTATATGTGCACATAAGTTTTGCTCAGTTAAGTCGTATATTTTCATTCAGTTCTATGTAGTTTTGCAATTTCCTTTGTAATATCCATTTTGATTTGTGCAATATTTTTAGAAGTGTACTGCTTATTTTCCAAATGTTTTGACATTTTCCTATTGTCTTTGTTACTATTTACTAGCTTGATTGCACTGTGGTCAGATAACACAAACTATGTAATTGCAAATCATTGGAATTTGCTGAGCCTTCATTTGTGCTTTAGATGTGTCCTATCTTGTGTATGTTCCATGGACACATAAGATGTATCTGTTGAGTATTCTTTAAATGTTTATTGGTTGAGGGTGTTTATTTCATCCTTGTTGATATTTACTGTATTTTTATCAACTATTGAGAGAGGGGTATTGACATCTCCAGTTATTATTCTGGATTTGTCTATTTCTCCTTTCAGTTTTATATGTTTTTGCTTCACATATTGTATTTTGTGTGTCTATTGTTCAGTGCATACATATTTAAGATTGCTATACCTCCTTGGTGAACTGACCCATTTATCTTTATAAAAATGTACCTGTCTAGTCTTAGTATTTTTCTTTGCACTGAAGTGAACTTTATTACAAATTAACATAACCACTCTTGTTTACTTCTGTTTGTGTGGCATATTTTTTCTCAACATTTATTTTCACCCCACCTACACTATTATGTTTGAAATGAGTGTCTTGTATACAGCAATACATGTTTTGGATCAAATGTGTTTCTTTTTTCCCTACCAGTTCATCTCTGTCTTTTAATTGGTATATTTAGGCAAATAACACTTAATGTTATTATTGATATTTTAAGATATAATTTTTTATTATATATAGTTAAGGTGTACAACATGAGTGCTTATTATTTTGTTTTCTTTTGTTTTGTTTTTTGGAGACAGTGTCTTGCCCTGTTACCCAGTCTGGAATACAGTGGCCTCGAACTCCTGGGCTCAAGCGATCCTCCTGTCTCAGTCTCCTGAGTAGCTGGGGTTACTGTAGGGCGTGTGCCACCATGCCTGGCTAATTGTTTTATTTTTTGCAAAGATAAGGTCTTACTGTGTTGCCCATGCTAACATGAGGTTTTGAGACACACACACGCACACACACAATGAAATGATCTCTACAGTCAAGCAAATTATCCTTTGGATCACCTTCCATAGTTACCTTTGGTTTTCTTTTTTGGTAAGAGCACCTACAATCTACTTGTTCAGCTATTTTTCAGTATAAAATACAATATTATTAACTATAATTCTCATGCTGTACATTATGTGTATTGACTTCTTTAACCTACATAACTGCAAATTTGTACATTTTGACCTAAAATTTTTGAGTGAACATATGTTTTCAATACTGTTGGTATATCCCGAGGAGTGAAATTTCTGGGTCATATGCTAACTTTAACCATGTGTTTAGGAAATGCCAAATTGTTTACTACAGTGCTGTAATATTTTATATTCCCACCAGCAATCTGAGAGGGTTCCAATTTCTCCACAACCTTGCCAACAATTTTTATTATCATTATTTTTCATACCCATCCTAGTGAGTGTGAAGTAGTTTCTAGTTACGAATTTGATTTGCATTTGCTTCATGACTTATGATGTTGAGCATCTTTTCCTGTCCTTACTGAAAAGGCTGTGTATTAATTCTTCTTTAAATGTGCAGTAGAATTCACCAGTGATGCCATCTGGTGCTGGGTTTTTCTTCGTTGACAGATTTTTGATTACTGACTTAATTTCTTGTGATAGATACATTCTATATTTCCATTTGAGTAAGTTTTAATGGTTTATGTGTTTGTGTATGGAATTTGCCCTTTTCACCTAAGTTTCTAATTTTTTGGTGTACAATTGTTAATAGTATTCTCCTATAATCTGTTTCTGTGAGGTCAGTGGTAATGTCCCCATTTTCATTCTTAAATTTAATAATTTGATTCTTCTATCTTTTTTTCATGATCAGTATAGTTAAAGATTTGTCCATTTGCTGATCTCTTAAACAAACCAACTCTTAAAAAATATTTAATCATCAAATGAAAATTATACATACTTATTGTGGACTATATGAAGTTTTGAAATATGTATGCACTGTGGAATGGCTTAGTCAAGCTAATTAACATATGCATTGCCTCACACCATTTTCATGGTGAGAACACTTAAAATCTACTGTTTTAGTGATTTTCAAAATGCAATCATTGTTATTAACTATAGTTACTATGTTGTATAATATATCTCTTGAATTTATTTCTCCTAGCTAACTGGAATTTTCTATTCTTTGACCAATATATCGCCAACCCCCCACACTCACTCAGTTCCCTAGTAAACGCTGTTTGACTCTCTACTTCTATGAGTTCATATTTTTAGATTTCACAAATAAGTAAGATCATGTGATACTTGTCTTTCTATGGCTGGCTTATTTCGCTTAACATAATGTCCTTCAACTTCATCCATTTTGTTACAAGTGACAGGATTTTCTTCATTTTTAAGGCTGAATAATATTCCTTTGTTTATAAATACTACGTTTTTTTATCTATTCATTCACTGATGGACATTTAGGTGGATTCCATGTATTGGCTATTGTAAGTAGTGCTACAATGAACAGGGAAATGTAGATATAGTTTCAATATATTGATTTCATTTCATTTGTATATATACCCAGTATTGGGACTGCTGGATCATATGGTACCTATATTTTTAATTTTTTGAGGAAACTCCATACTCCAAAATGGCTGTACTAATTTACATTCCCACCAATAGTTTGCAAGAATTCATTTTTCTCCATATCTTCTCCAACTTATCTTTTATCTTTTTGATAATAACCATTCTAATAGGTGCGAGGGGATATTATATTGTGATTTTGATTTGCATTTCCCTGATTATTAGTGATGTTACCAGTTTTTCACATATCTTTTGGACATCTCTATGTATTCTTTTGATAAATAAGTCAGAGGGTTCTTTTACATTTTTAATTGGATTATTTTTTCCCTTTATATTGAGAAGTGTGGGTTCTTTATGTATTTTGATATCAGTCCCTTATCAGATGCATGGCTTGCAAATATTTTCTCCCATTATGTTTGGTATCTCTTCACTTCATTGATTGTTTCCTTTGCTGTGCAGAAGTTTTTGAATTTGATGTTATCCCATTTGTCTATTTTTGCTTTTGCTGTCTGTATGTTTGGGTTCATATCAAAAAATCATTGTCTAGACCAATGTCAAGGAGCTTTTCCCCTAATTTTTCTTCTAGTAGTCTGATGGTTTCAGGCCTTATTTCAGGCCTTGTATTTAAGTCGTTAGTATATTTTGTAGCTGATGTAATACAAGGGTCTAATTTCATTTTCCTGACTATGGATATTGAGTTTTCCCAAGCCTATTAAAGACATTGTCCTTTCCCTACTGTGTGTTCTTTGTACCTTTGTTGAAAATCAATTGACCATAAATGTGTTATTTTTTTTTCTTTCTGGGATCTTAGTTTTGTTTCATTGGTTTATGTGTCTGTTTTATGCTGTCGTCATACTTGAATACTATAGCTTTGTAGTATATTTTGAAGTCAGGGAGCATGATGTCTTTGACTTCGTGTTTTCTGTTTTGTTTTGTTTTGTCTTCTTGATCTTTTTGGCTATTGTGAATGAAATTGTTTTCTTAATTTATTCTTCAGGTAATTCACTGTTAGTGTATGGAAATGCTACTGATTTTTGTATGTTGATTTTTTTTTATTTCAGCATATTATGGGGGTACAGATGATTAGGTTACGTATGATGCCCTGACCCAACCCCGAAGTCCGAGCTTCAAGTGTGTCCATCCCCTGGATGGTGCTCATTGCACTCTTTGTGTATGCATATACTCTTCCCCTCATCCCACCTCCCACCTCCCTCCTGCCCGACATCCAATAGATGTTATTCTTATATGTGCGCTTATGTGTTGATCAGTTAATACCAATTTGACGGTGAGTACATGTGGTGCTTGTCTTTCCACTCTTGGGATATTTCACTTAGTAGAATGTGTTCCAGCTCTATCCAAGAGTATACCAGAGGTGCTATATCACCATTGTTTCTTAAAGCTGAATAGTACTCCATGGTATACATATACCACATTTTATTAATCCACTCATGTATTGATGGACACCTGGGCTGTCTCCACATCTTTGCAATTGTGAATTGTGCTGCTATAAACATTCAGGTGCAGGTGTCTTTCTTATAGAGTATCACTTGTTCTTTTGGGTAGATGCCCAGTAATGGGATTGCTGGATCGAATGGTACTTCTGCTTGTGTCTCCTTAAGGTATCTCCCAATGGCTTTCTACAGAAGTTGCACTAGTTTGTAGTCCCACCAGCAGTGTATGAGTGTTCCTATCTCTCCACATCCATGCCAACATTTATTGTTTGGGGACTTTTTGATAAAGGCCAGTCTCACTGGAGAGAAGTGATATCTCATTGTGGTTTTGATTTGCATTTCCCTGATGATTAGAGATATTGAGCATTTTTTCATATGTTGTTTGGTCATTACTCTGTCTTCCTTTGAAAAGTTTCTGTTCATGTTCTTTGCCCACTTTTTGATAGGGTTGTTTCATTTTTTCTTGTTGATTTTTCTGAGTTCTAAGTAGATTCTAGTTATCAGCCCTTTATCGGATTTGTAGCATGCAAAAATTTTCTCCCATTCTGTAGGTTGTCTGTTTGCTCTCGTGACAGTTTCTTTGGCTGTGCAGAAGCTTTTTAATTTGATCAGGTCCCATTTATTTATTTTGGTTGTTGCTATGATTGCCTTTGGGGTCTTCTTCATAAATTCTTTGCCTAGACCAATGTCTAGAAGAGTATTTCCTACATCTTCCTCTGGAATTCTAATAGTTTCACTCCTGAGGTTTAAATCTGTTACCTAGCGTGAGTTGATTTTTATGAGAGGTGAAAGGTGTGGATCCTGATTCAGTCTTCTACATGTGGCTATCCAGTTTTCCCAGCACCATTTATTGAATAAGGATTCTTTTCCCCAGTGTATGTTTTTGTCTGCTTTGTCAAATATTAGATGGCTATATGAGTATGGTTTTATATCTGGGTTCTCAGTCTGTTCCACTCGTCAATGGCTCTGTTTTTGTGCCAGTACCA
This sequence comes from Indri indri, assembly GCA_004363605.1. Taxonomy (NCBI): domain Eukaryota; kingdom Metazoa; phylum Chordata; class Mammalia; order Primates; family Indriidae; genus Indri; species Indri indri. Next base: position 55,916 of record RJWJ010004082.1, on the reverse strand, counting down.
AGCTGATTTGATTATTACAACTTTGTAATAGAGTTTGATGTCTGGTAAATTTATGCCTCCCGTTTTGTTTTTGTTGCCTAGAATTGTTTTTGCTATGTGGGGTCTTCTCTGAAGAGATCAAACTCTCATTATTTGCTGATGATATGATATTATATCTAGAAAACCCCAAGAATTCAACCAAGAGGCTACTGAAATTCATAAATGAATTCAGTAAAGTCTCAGGATACAAAATCAATACACACAAATGAGAGGCTTTCATATACGCCAATAGCAGTCATACCGAGAACCAAATCAAAGACTCAATTCCCTTCACAATAGCAACAAAGAAAATAAAGTACCTAGGAATATATTTAACTAAGGAGGTAAAATACCTCTACAGGGAGAACTATAAAACATTGAGGAAGGAAATAGCAGACGACATAAACAGATGGAAAACCATACCATGCTCATGGGTCAGCAGAATCAACATTGTTAAAATGTCTATACTACCCAAAGTGATCTACAGATTCAATGCAATCCCTATTAAAATACCAATATCATTCTTCACAGATGTAGAAAATTAATTTTATGCTTCATATGTATGTTGATTTCATATCCTGCTGATTTGTTTATTAAGTTTAAGAGGCTTTTGGTGGAGTCTTTAGGGTTTTCTGTATATAAAATCACGTTGTCTGCAAACAAGCACAGTTTTACTTCTTCCTTTACTATTTGGATGCCTTTTATTTTTTGCTCTTGCTTAGTTCTGTCTAGGACTTCCAGTACTACAAGAACCAACTTTTAGTTCATTTGTTATTCTCTATGGTTTTGCTATTCCCTCTTTCATTTATTTTCACTTTATTATTTATTATTTTCTTTCTTTTCTTTATTTTGTGTTTCTTTCTCTTTGTTCTATAATTAAAGTATAAGTTTAGATTATTTGTTTGAAATTTGTCTTCATGTTTAATGTACTTTTTACCACTATAAATTTCCTTCTGAGCCCTGTTTTCTTGGCATCCCATAAATTTTTAAATATTGTGTGTTATTTTTATTCATCTCAGAGTATTTGGTATGGACTGAATGTTTGTTTCCTACCAAAATTCACATGGTGACACACTATTCCCAATGTGATAGTATTGGAGATGGGGCCTTTGGTAAGTAGTTTATAAGGGTGGAGCCCTCCTTATGGTATTAGTGTCCTTATAAAAAGAAACACAGAGAGCTTGCTTTCTGTCTCTATTTCTTATGCCATATGACAAAATCAGGAAGAAAGCCCTTACCAGAACTTAACCTTGCTGGCACCCTGATCTCAACTTCCTAGCATTCAGAACTGTGAGAAATGAATGTTTGATATTTAAGGCACCCAGTCTACAGTAGTCTTGTTTTAACATCCCAAACTGAGAGCAGTTTATTCTTTCCTTGTGAATTTTCTTTGAAACATTAGTTATTTAGGAGTGTGTTCTTTAATTTTCACATATTCGTTAGTTTTCAAATTTTCTTCTGTAATTCATTTCCAATTTTATTCCACTGTGGTAAGAGAATATACTTTGCATGATTTAAATGTTTTAAAATTATTATGTGTTCTGTGTCCTAACACATGGCTCATATTTTAGAGTATGTATATCACTGTTGTTGGTTGGAGTTTTCCATAGATCTCTGGTAGTACTTCTTGGTTTGCACTGTTATAAAATCTTCATTTTTTTTTGTTGATTCCCTCTCTAGTTGAATTCATTATGTAAAGTGGAGTATTGGAGTCTCCATCTATTAATGTTGAACTATTTTTCCCTTCAATTATGTCAGTTTTTTCTGCTTATAACTTGTCTGTCTGTATTTTCTTTTCTTTTCTTTTCTTTTCTTTTCTTTTCTTTTCTTTTCTTTTCTTTTCTAGACAGAGTCTTGCTCTGTTGCTCAGGCTAGAATGTCATGGCATCAGCCTAGCTCATAGCAACCTCAAACTCCTGGGCTCAGCGATCCTTCTGCCTCAGCCTCCCGAGTAGCTGGGACTACAAGCACGCACCACCATGCCCGGCTAATTTTTTATATGTATTTTTAGTTGTCTGACTAATTTCCTTCTATTTTTAGAATAGACAGGGTCTCGCTCTTGCTCAGGCTGGTCTTGAACTCCTAAGCTCGAACGATCCACCCGCCTTGGCCTCCCAGAGTGCTAGGATTACAGGCGTGAGCCACCGCGCCCAGCCATCTGTCTGTGTTTTTACATACGAAGTTGTTAGGTATATCTTCTTGATGAATTGATTATTTTATCATTTATAATGTCCTTTTGTGTTTCTATTAATAGTTTTTGCTTTAAACTTTATTTTTTTCAATATTACAGTCACTCCAGCTCTCGTGTGGTTACTTCTTACTTGTAATATCTTTTATCTTGCTTTTTGTTGATTTATCTATTTCTTTAAATTTTGAGTCTCTTATAGATAGTGTGTAGTTGGATTATGTTTTGCTGGGTTTTCAAAATCCTTTATGTTGACCTCTGCCTTTTGATTAGAAAGGTTAGTCCATTTACATTTAGTGTAATTATTTATAAGGAAAGACTTCTACTATTTTGCTACTTGTTTTCTCTACGTATTATATCATTTTTTGTTCTTCAATTCCTCCATTATTTCCTTGTTTTTTGTAAACATATTTTAATTCCCTTATCATTGTTTTTATTTTGCTCTTATTTTTATAAACCATTATCTTTATACATTATGTGACCATCAACATATATTTGCAATTATTGATTTATCTAGTTGTCTTTTAAATGAGATAGAAAAAATTTATATTAAGACAGTATTTTATATTTACCTAAGTAATTATCTTTGCTGTTATTCTTTATTTCATGTGTATTGAGATTACTGCTTTGTGTTCTTTCATTTCAGCCTGAAGGATTCCATTTAACTTTTTTTGTAGGACTGTTTGTTAGAACATACTGATCTCAGTTTTTATTATTTGGAATATCTTAATTTTTCCTTCTATTTTGAAGGGTAATTTTATTGAATATTGAAATGTAGGTTTATAGTTGTTTTTTTTTTCTTTTGATCCTTTAATTATGTCATCTCACTGCCTCTAAACCTTATGGTTTCTGGTGAAAATCAGCTTTTGAAGATTCCTTATACTCAAGGTACTTGTCTCTTGCAGCTTTCAAGATTATCTCTTCGGTATTTGCTTTTGACAGTTTTATTATGATGTGTATTCCCTTCTTTGGGGTTTGTGGTCATTTCTTCATGTATTGGGTTGTTAAGTATGAAACATACTAAGTTTGACAGTTGATATCTCTGATATTTCATTTTGACACTTCTTACTTATTTTTATTGTGAGGATACATCCTCAGTCTTTCAAACACACATGTTGGCTTGTGATTATCTTTCAAAATTTTTAGAGCAATTTTTGTGAAACCATGGATTAGTCAAAAACTGGTGTTATTTTTGAATATGAGTTCCACCATGGAACAAGTGCAGTGCAAACAGCTTAAAATATCAACAAAGTGTTTGGGAAAGATGTGGTTAATGAATGCACAGTATGTCAGTGGTTTGAGAAGTTCCATTCTGGTGATTTTAATCTTGAAAATGAGCCACATTGGCAACTTGAGACCAAGGTGGGTAATGATGAGCTGAAAGCTGTAATGAAAGTGAATCCATCTCAACCTATGTGTGAATTAGCAGTAAGGTTTGATGTACTATTCCAATAATATTGGAGAATTTGAAATAAATTGTCAAGGTAAAGAAGCTGGATAGATGGGTTCCACATGAATTAAACAAGCATCAGAAGAGAAATCATCTCGAAGCTTGCCTTTCTTTGCTGTCATGACATAAAGGCCAACTATTTCTACACCATGTTGTATTTGTGGTGAAAAATGTATTCTTCTTGACAGTCACTGTGTTCAGCACAATGGTTGAATAGAGATGAAGTGCCAAAACACAGTCCAAAACTGAATATTCATCAAAAAAAAAAAAAAAAAGATAATGGTGTCTGGTGGTCCAGCATTGGTATTATCCACTACAGCTTCATGAAACCTGGTCAATCGATTCCAGAGGATTTTTACTGCAACCAGTTGGAGGAAAGGATGAGGATGTTTGTGGTTAAGCAGCCAAGATTGGTCAATACAGACAGGCCAATCCTTTTCCAAGACACTGCTTGACCATATGTCACACAAACAGCACTGCTCAACTACAGAAGCTGGACTTGGAAACTCTCTGTCATCCACTCTATTCAGCACACCTTGCATCAACTGACTACCACTGATTCCAGGCTTTGGACCACTTCTTGGAAGGAAAATTATTCAATTCTCAACAAGCCATGGAAAACGCCTTTCATGATTTCATTGCCACTCTCTCTTCAGGCTTCTTTGCTGCTGGCATAAGCAAACTATCATTAAGATGGGAAAAATGTGTCTATAGCTTAGATGCATACTTTGATTAATTGTATTGCTTCTTGTTTGAGGTATAATAAACTATGCTTTTGATTCTAAGTCAGACATTTTATATTTAATGACCTAATAGTTATTGCTATCTCTTTGTTTACTGGCTTTTCTGAACTAATTTTGCAAAGCCTGTATTTTAGACATTTGCGACCACTGAAGTCTCTGCTTCATTAGCTTAATGATCAGCTAAGGAAAATAAACAATGATTTTCTTAAATACCTAGAACCAAAATATCTTCCAGTCTTTTTGCATGGGCTGTGTGTGTGTGTGTGTGTGTGTGTGTGTGTGTGTGTGTGTATTGGAGCACAATTTCAATACTCAGCTAGGCAGTTTACAACTGTGCCTTAGCTTTCACTTCTTGCTTGCACAAAGCCTCAAGATCAGGAATAGGTGAAATCTATGCCTTTGTCACTTCTTTCTTGAGCATGCAGGAAAGACATAGCACTAATCATGTGCTTGACATTCTAGATTCCCTGAAACATGACAGAGCTTTATAGAGCCCCTATTTACTAGAGCATCTCAGTCCTAACCTTTCCTCCTAAGAATTTTGATTATTCCGTTGTTTCTTCTAGCTGTTATTCATTGCCTAAGATAACAACTGAGACATCTGCTTGTAAATATTTTTGACAAATAAGCCTCCAGTAGCTCCTTTAACATTAGGGGAGATCTGAGTTAGGTAAGGTAAATCCAAACCTTTTGTATGGGTCTTCTAGGAGTGACCAGACAGATCAACCAAGTACATTTCTTTGCAAATGAAGTCCATTCTTTTCTCTCCAGTACCTATATGAGGAGTGTAGGCTGTTATGTTCAAGGCTACTATCAAGCTATGGAACAGGAGATGAATATATGACATGTTAAAATGACACAAATGTTGCTGCTCTTTGAGATTCAGCACCTTATCTTGCATAAACACTCTCCAGGTTTCCGCAATCTTTTGGTTAATTTCCAGAGTTCTACATTATTGTTATATCCGGGTTGCTGGCTTCTCCATTGGCAAGTTTGGGATGTGTGGAGTAAAAAAGAAAACTGAAGAAACACCATCACATCATTCTTTGACTCCTAAAGTCCCTAGCCAGTTTGATTTCTGTTCAATTTTAGGTCATCTTAAATTTCTTTAATATGTAATGACATGTAAGGTCGATGTACTTAGTGGTAGAAATAGGGAAAAGTATGTCCAGCTCATCTTTCTCGAAGTAAAAGTTTTCTTAAACTTGAATTTGTAGTATTTTTTGGCAGGGAATTAACTTACATACACACAAAACATCCATGCACACACATACCTACAATGAAGCCTTTAAAAATGACAATGCTTGGTGCAATGACAAAGATTGTGAAGGCTAGTTGCTCTTATCAAGATTACTGCCTCATAAGGAAGAGCAAGTAAACCACAGAAAAAATAGAACACGTATAATGCTTAAAAAATTAACACTCAGGCTGAACAACTATATAAGGAATGGTGAAAAAGCCAACGCTGTATAGGTTGAGTTGGGGGGTGGAAGGTGCAGGGGTGTCTATGTAATATTTCACTTTAAACAGAAATTTTGTTAAAAATATAGGAAAAGATAAAGAAGTTAGCATAGTATCAGAGGGAAAAAAACAGAGGGTCAGGAGCCAGTGAGCAAGGAAACAACAGAAAAATGATGCTAGAGCCAAGGATCTTATTAATGTAAAAGATATCCATGACTGTGTATGTATAGATATATAATAGGTATAGATAAATCTCAGGAACTGTGTTTTGTGTAAGGGCAGGGACCAACTAGGTTAGCAATGATTTTCTCTGGGTCCTGTTTTTGGATGAATTGAAATTTCTTCTTGCCTCTGTTTGTATTGTTTACATTTGACAATAAAATGAATAGAATATTTAACAATGGATAGTATATTCTTTGAGAAAATGATTTAAATTCTGTTTTCTAACTCACCTTTACCACTAAAACACCTGTCTTCACCTTGATTATAAGTTAATAGGCTTTAATGTTTTGGAAGGATAATCACCATAATCAACTATCAGAAGATGTATTGTTACATTATGTTATGATAGTTGAAGGGAGAACTGTATAGATCTTATACTGATTTACAAGATAATTTGCTAGGATTAGTCCAATCACTATGAAAACTAGTGAATTTCCAAAAATTTTCAAGAATGTGAAAGCTTACTTGAGTTTAACTACAATGCATTTATAGAAGTTAACCTACTATTGCACATTATCTGTTAGAAAGTAGCTCCAAGAACAGAAAAACAAAATGTATGAACGTGTAAACTTTAATGTGTAGAATATTATTCAGAATTATTTCACCAAATCTAATTATACTGTTTGCCTGGGCACCCATAAAAGAAAATGACTTTCGTTCCAGAATCACACGTAGTAATTTAACAGCCTATAATTAATGTAAGAAAACCGCTCAGAATGGTCAAAAAATATTTTATAGTATGTAAATTTTCAGCACAATGAGTATATACAATAAAATTATTGGACCAAGAAATAGGGAAGATTTTACTAAGAGAACAACTACCTGTTTGAAACATATTTAGGTGACTATCCATGGCATTTCACTATTTTCCTGCAGTGACAACACTGAAGTAAGGGGGAGAGAATATCTCCTAGTCCAGATTTTATCAATGGCGTAAATGTCTGCACATATACCAACTCTTTTAGTTTAAAGATTAAAGCATAGCACTGTATATTTAATTTGAAGTCAAGAAATTTTTTAAAAGTGTGAGACACAATGAGTTCATTGTTCACTGCCTTAATCTACATGTCTGTGATAGAAAACATTATTTTCCCAATTATTTAACTAACCTTCTTCATGAGAGCACCATATACTTCAACCCATTGTACCCTTATGACTTTTGCCTTTTCCTGTAAAACCATTTAACTGATGTCAGGACTGTTCATTCATTTGCTTTGTCTCAAGGAATGTAGGTGGAATTGACAAGTGCCTCTTCTGAGCAGAAGCCTTCCAAGCCATCAGCTGGTTCAACTATCACTCTTTGAACTCTGCCACAAAATTAGCTTGTTTTAGATAGGAGATGCTCCTTCAGACTTGGTACCAAAATGAAGAAAATATGCTGTTGAGCAGAAGTCAATATGCAGCCAATTCATATATTGTCAATATGAGTCAATAATCACACATGTACATATAACACACACACACACACACACACACACACACACACAGAGTTGTCCATTGAACAATGCAGATTTGACTGCACAGGTTTACTTATATGCAAACTTTTTCAATGAATACAGCCGGCCCTCCATGTCAGCAGTTTCCATATCCTCAACCAAACGCAGATCAAAAAGACAGTATTTGCACTATGTGAAAGCTGCATATATGCAGGGAGCACTTTTTGTATCCACAGGTCCTGCAGGACCAATCACAGGTCTTGAGTATGGGTAGATTTCGGTATCTGCATGGTTCTAGTCCCAATACCCCATTGATATATAGAGGGACTACTGCATACAAAATAAATAATTAGTATTTTAAGCCACTGACATTTTGAGGGTCATCTTTAACTACAGAATGAGGTAGCCTAAGCTAATACAGTCTTTATCACGGTTCTTTTACTATTGTTTTCAGTAGAGGAGTATGAAGGGTACAAAAATAAGATATAAGGGGAATTAGCTTTTGAAGAACTGATATGAATAATAATCTAGATCCTAATGATGTATAGGAATATTTTATACCCCAAACTTTTCTTAATTATTCTTATCTGATCCTCCCTTTTGTGATGTTTCTGCTGAGTTCTTTTCACTCCCTTTTCTTTCTAGAGACAGAGAAACTTCACCTTCTTCCTTCTGTTGTACCTCTTAGGTAACTAAGGAAGATTTGCACTTTTCCAATAGCTCCCTGCTCATGTCTTTTCACATCAAGAAACAATTGATGTTGTGCGTGCATGTCTGTGTGTTGAATTGAATTGGAATAAGAAAAAAAATCAGGTATGCTCCTACACCAGATTTCCTTGATTTCTTTGACTAAAAAGACAATTTAATCTAGTGCCACCATTACAATTCTTTCCCATACCTTAGATGCTTTTGTTCTTCCAAAAATAGCTTTAGAAATGTTATGGTATACTTGAAAGAATACTAACTGACTTAAGAATTGAAAGTCTGTAAGATTCTGTTATTGTTGTACATTTAGTTACATTAAAAAGACTAACATCCTGATAATGAATAAATTCTCTTTGTTGTCTCTTTTTTCCACTCTGTCTACTCGATATATGAAAAACATTTTTAAATGGCTGGTGATAAAATTCAGTAATTTATGTTCAGAATGAAAATGTTTAACATTTATAGATTTTTTCCATTACTCTGCCATTTAAATAAACCAATAAATTTAAAAAAAAGAAAGAAAGAAAAGAAAAACAACCTCACCCCTCCAGAAGACACTGAGAGTTGGAGATTTTGCCTGATCGTGAGGCACTGTGCTGAGAGTGGTAGTGTATCTCCACTTTTCCTACCAATAGTTTTGATGTGGATATTTTCTTCAAGATCCAATGTGTAGAATTCTTCAGCCAGAATCTGGCTTTCTCTCTGAGAGAATTGATCCATGCGTACATGTTTATTTAGTGTGTCCATGGGAGGAGGGGTTGTCAGGAGCCTCCTATTTTGCCATGTCGCTGGTGTCATTGAGTTCATGGGTTTTTGGTTTTACTATCAAGTTCTTCTGTTTTTATGTGAGGACTGATAAAGATTCAAAAACTATGCTTGCACATCATTCTCTTCTTGCCTTGAATTTTAATGAAAAAAATTCCTGTTAATTCTTTGATTTATTTATTGAAGGTTGATCACAATTCAACTTAAATATACAAGGTTTTGTTTTTTACTGAAATATATGTATTGTGACCTTCGTATTAAGTAAATATATACAATAATACTGCTTCATGCAACTATTCATCTTCTAGTGTTATAACTTTATAATATTGTGCTTTGTGCCTGTGCATGTAGAGCTGTAAGTGTGTGTTCTGTATAGTTGCCAGCTTTCAGAAAAGCAGAAGGTAGCCAAGAAGAATTTATGAAATGATTGATACTGCCTTTTGGAAATTATGAAATAAATTTTCTTCTACAATTTTGATAGAACCATTTTATGACAGCACTAAAAGGTTTAGCTAAATGTTAAAAATCATAGGCTGATGAACTTACTTAAATATCATAAGTTTAGATTTCAGTATAATTTGGAAGTAGAAAGCACTTAGAATTTTACCTTTGCTTTAATAAAGTTGTCTATCTGAAGGCACTGATTTTTTTTACCAACAAATTCCTGAGAACCCACGGGAACTCCAGCTCCACATATTAAATCCTGAAGTAGCTTATAAATCGTTGTTTAATATTTGAACATCTACAAAGTGCTCACATCAGTTCATCTTCTCTGAAGTAGATACATCTCTAAGAGGGTGCACAATAGCAGCTGTGCTGCAAAAAGTGAAAATGAAATTGTCATGTTTAATCACTTCCCTTCCTGAGAAGAAAGATTTAAGCATGCGAAAATGGAATCACTGAAGTCAGAATTAGGCCAACTGCTGTGACTAATATCTCCATGATGAAAAAGCTTGTTCATTTTGTATTCCAAGCTCCTCATATAGTACCTAAAACATAGCAGACATCCAAAATTTCCTTCTTAAAAGAATGAATGAATCAGTGATGGGAGGGACAATTGCTTTTTCTTGAAAAAATGAGTCAATGAGTGAAGAAAAACCTGATGTATTCACTAAAAGATAGACCACCATAAAAATGTTTAATAACAAGGCAGGATTTTTAGTCATGTAAACTTGTGTATGACTCTTGTCTCTGTTATTTACTTATTGTGTGATTTGAGAAAATGCCTTCATCATAGTTGCCATTTTCTGAAGAAAATATTAGGTACTTTACTAGGTTGTAACCAAAAATGTTTGTACACAGAATTTGACCACTGTTAGTACTCAGTAAGAATCTGTTCTCTATGTTTTCCATTGAATAAAACTCTTTGAAAATATGACAAAAAAACATATTTACTAAAGAAAACTATAAAAGTTTTCATTTTGTGATATTTAAATCACTTTGATGTTGCTGGGGAGGAAAATGTTAATCAGTAACTATTTTGCATTCCTCTCAGTTGAGTGATTATTCACAATATGCCATATCGATCACTTCTAGCTGGGAACATTGATAAAATCAACCCATAGGCTCAACCTTACAAATGTTTTCATGCCAATTTTAATTAAGTAGAAATTTCTTTGGGTCTTGAACATTTACTCCCAGTGAGTAGGCTTTTATAATCATTTTTTTTTTGGTATAACCTTGGTAAAAGAAGGCAAATGGAGTAACTTCCATCCAAATAAATAATACACTAAAGTAGAGTCTAATTCTCAAAAATTCAAATACCAAAAAAGAATGCCAATGTAGAGGCAAAGAAACATTTGCCAAATATATCTGGAATAGTAAAGGTCAGAGGGGAGTATCAGGAGCCCAAAGGTGAAGCCAAATAGACACTAGATATCATAGTCTCTTCTTCCATTTCTTCTTTCTTCCTTTCTTCCCTTATATCTTTCTTTCTCCTGTTACCCTACTCCATTTCAGATAACACTGGAATTAGCTTACTGATTCAAGTTTCAAATTTTGCACTTAACTTCCTGACAATAGTGAATAAAGGGAGATGATGTCAGTTATATTATCATTGGAAAATAAGAAACTCATTTTATTCTCAGCGAAAGCAAAAATTTTTATGATACTAATCTCTAAAATAACTTTGGTTTGTAGGATTTCATAAAGGGAAAACTGAGAAATATCATGAACCAATTTCTGAATAACATCCTATAGACAATACAATAATGTGTTTCTTGTGGTTACTCCTTATAATGCTCTTGGATAAAGGCATTTCTTAATATCAACCTGCAACTCAGGGAACATGATTCTTTGAGCAGGCCAAGTGGATGTTATCGTAGTGGCATGGCTTGAAAATGTATAGAACATAGAAATAGCTAACACAAAATGAATCAACCATATATTTAAAATATGTCCTATAAATAGAACTTCTCTAAGCTATACATGTGATACGAGCAAACAGGTACATTCTATGACAGGGTCTGGAGTGCTTATACTTGGACTTCCTAGGAGCAAAGTCATGATAGTAAACTCATGAAGAGGTCGATATATTTTTGTAGCAATTAAGAAGCCTAACCAGCATTTTGTCTTAATTGGAGGCTTAAACACATACTTCCTGTGACATCTGGCATATAATTGCCTTATCCTGTTATTTAATTTTTCATATGTGGATATCAAATGCACAATCAGAGAACAATTCCTGGAGGGCACATGTCAAAAATGTTATATGTTTAATTCACTCACAGTTTCTAAGCATTATGCATATGCTTGATAAATGTTTGTTGCGTGATTAGACCAAGTAAAGAAACTCCATCTTAGTCAATTAGCCAGGATCACTAGACGTAAAATAAATGCAGGGCTTATAGGTGTCACACTCCATAGTTTGAAAGTAATTGTGGCACCTGCATTACAACAGTTATGGAATCTACTTTAAGAGGCTCAGCAGTTATGGTTGGCCAAGAGTCCTAAAGACAGGCCAAGGAAGGTACACATCTTATCACTCTTCCATAGCTACCGTGCTTTTAGAAACCTGGAACTGGCTCTACTATAACCGCACATTTCAGAAATCAAACCTACAGCTACCTTCTGTGTCCATTTTGTTTATAAGTAGAGAGAAATGAAGAAAAAGTAACTGTGAATTTCTCTATATTCTCAATCCCAAGCAGGTAACTAAGCTTTTGTTCCCACAAAAGTCAATCTCTAATCTTAACTATTTATTCTAGCCTAGCATTCTTTGCGCAATTCATATACGTGCAAAAACACACACAATATCGTGGAAATAAATGAAGACCAACCAAACGAGAAAAGCAAAGGCTGCTTATTCTGAGCTTGCTGTAGCAAGGAGGCAGCCACTGTCACTTGCATTTGGCAGAGACTGAAAGACAGCGAGAGGGGTGGAAAAGCTTTATAGCAGAAAAAGATACGGAGGCTTCTGATGTGCCCTGATTGGAGGCTGCTGGCATGGGGAAGCTGGAGGCTGTTATCTAGAAGCAGGGCATCCTATGTGATTGGTTCTAAGTTGGATCTGGGGATAAAAATTAGGAAAGTTGTCAGTTATTAATCAACTCCTAGCCATTCGGAGTCAATTGTTACAGTTGTTCAGCTTCCTTGATTGTCACTAGAAGTAACGGTTATACAACTAGTCTCATGAGGAGGTATTAGACAAGGTGTGTGAAAGCAAAGGTGAAATTTGATCTTATCGGGATTGGTAATAAGCAAGAACCAAGGAACCAATATGCCTGAGGCATTTTACTGAGAATACAGGAAGGAGTCCTTTCCTTTGTCTCTTGGCATCAAATAAAAAATGGGTGGGGAACATACCATGGAGGTTCACAAAGAGGCTGCAGTCTCAGTGATATTAAACATAGAGAAAATTTTCCTATGAGCAAGCTCTACTAGGATTTCAGGGAATAGAGTGCATATATCATATAGATATATACAGACAATAACGTGAACAGCTGCAGACTCTTAAGTTAGTGTTTGTAAGTTTTGTAATGTATATTTGCAACCTGAAATTTCACTGCAGAGATCAAAGGGATTCGAGTTATGTCTGCCAAAATAATTACAACATATAGCAGAGTTCGAGATTAAGCATTTAGCCAATGAAGCTGATGCTATTTTTGTTTCAGCAAAATAAATCACGTTACTCTGCCTTTTACATATAATGAGTATTTAATAAACACATTGCATAATTAGAAGAATAAACACATTAGGAAGCAGTTAGAGAGCTTTGTTGGTACATTTCATTATTTTTTGACTACACTAAAATCAAAAGTCAACTTTAGTATTATGGATACAACTTAAGGCTGTGTCTATAATAATTAAGAGTGCTAGAAGACAAAACGCTTATATAGTTCATGTAGGTTACACAGACTATTGATCAAAAATAAACCTGGTTCAAAAACAAAGCAGCCCAAATTCACACTTCTATAACCAGAATATTTTTCTTTTTATAAAAAAAAAATAAAGAAATTGTCTGGATAATTGCCTCAACATTACTCTTTGCTTTCTTTGTAAAAATGCAGACTAAATGAAAGCCTGACTCACAACTCCTATTTTGGGCTATCCTGCATAATATTTCTAGAATTTATTTTTGCTAAGTAATTTTGACCTTTAAAAACTACCTATCTGTTGCTAATATATAGAAAGCTGTGTTATATAATTAATATCATTGCATTGGACAGAAAATCCACATAGCTGGGTCCACATCAATATTCATTACACTGAAATAAAATATTTCTATTTGGAATTTTTCATGAGTTTTTGCAGTTTTCATTATTTTGTATAGTATGCAGTAGAATTTTTTAGTCCTGGGTTTCAGCTGATTTACCATAATGTTGACTTCAAAGCCCGAGGTTGGAATTACATTATAAATAAAAGAATATCACAAAAGCACTCTATAGGGACTTGATTTGGGCAAGCCAGAGCTACCCAAAATGTGTTTCATAATATTGCAGATTTAAGTATATTCACTTTATTTCAAATTTCAAGAATTATAATTTGAGGCTATAATAAAAAATGCATACGAAAATTAAAATATATCTAATCAGTTCAGTGTCCACTAGGCAAATAATTCTACTTACTTATTTTCATTTTGGTAAATATTCATTGATCATCAATAACATGCCCTCTGTGATATACCCTAAGCCTATAAAGATCAAAGATTTTTCTCTCCTTCAAGGAGCCACATTGTACTAGGGCCAACAGAGTAGTAAACATAACTTTTAGATAACTAATTGAAGTGTGGGGAGAGTATTACAACTCATAGGGATCTTGGACCCCATTGTCAGCTTCCACATTACTTGTATTTGATTTAGGCACAAACTAGTAGAAGATAATACCACTCGGGTCTTTAAATACCTGTTAATTTTGTGACTATCTTAAGTAGACTTAGTCTTAAATTGTCAAAGCACTAGTAAATCACCCTTTATGACTACAAATAGCTAATGCAGAAGTACAGAAACAAGACTTTTTCTCCTCTTGCAGAGCCAAGCTAATATCGTCATCTCCCTAGTGTAGGCATTAATGTAGCAAATGACAGTTATGGTTGCAGGTAGTGGGTGGTCAATTGCTGTAAAATGGAAAAAGTCAGAGGAGATGAATAAAGCAAGCTAGCTCAGAAATCGTCATCATGCAATGTGTATTTTGTCCATATTAAATTTAAGTTAAAATAAATCATGGGTCCTTTTGCTATGGTATCTGTGCTTAGCCAGTTAATAACCTGGTCAAATCTCTAGATTCTGGTACGTCTGACCAATTTTACCAGAAAGTTTGCCAAGAAAGGAGAAAATTCTACCAAGAAAATAAGTTTGGAAAGATTTTCTAGTTTGGTTACATTTGCAATATATACACCTTACACAAATTTAGGAAAAATTTACCTAGCTGGGATGTTCCAGGAAATGAATATTCAGTATCAATGAATTATGAATATAATTGATTATGAATATTCATAATCAATATGATTATCTACAAAATAGCCTGCATTTGTTATATTACACAAAAAACTTTTTAAAAACTGAAGAAAATCTTTCTAAAATATAATAGCCATCATTATATGAAATATATTTGCATAGTGCCTGAATAACAATGTATGGTGACTTTCTTCAGAAGCATCATTCACACCATTAATCTCATTGCAGAGAAAGACAGCTTCAGACAGTTTAATACGTGAAAATGCATGAGTAACTACTTTTGGTTATTCCCTAGAACATGACTAACAAACCTTAAATTGCCTCTAGCAGTTTTCTTTCACATGACTTGCCTTTATTCCAAAAGTGGAGAAATATTTTAAGTTAAATAAATTTTATAGTCAATCAAAATTTCACATGTCTATATATTTCTAAATTTTAAATAGTCCATGTTAGAAAAAAACCTATAACATTTTCATAAACTTTCCAGAATTTCTTTAATCAAAATTTTACTTTCTACTTTTCTTTTAGTTGCTAATTACAGGTAAATTTTATTTAAATATTATGTCTGGAGATGATCCCAAATATTACTTTGTAAAGAAATGTCACTTTTTGCACAGAAGCTAAAAATCAGGTAATAAATCTTGTGAATATAAGATCAATACACTTTTTCATAAAGCATTATTGCATCTAATACCTTAATTCATTCAGAAATAACAACTCTACTAAATATTTGAGCCAAGAAATAAATAATGTTTTAAGTAAATTTTATTGTTTATGTACACAGGACAAAATAGAAAAATAAAGAAAAGTATGAAGACACACACAAAAATATCCCATGACCCCATTATCTAGTGATAACCATTTACAGCTTCGTTGGTGTATTTCTTTCCTTTGCTTTTCTCTGCATGTATATGAGCCTGCATAATGGAGATCATATTGCATGTAAAATATTTATTTTATTCAGTATATCTTCTCAATATCATTACTCTGTTTAATATTGTATCGTGTTTATTACCTTATGATATTAAAAGTTTTTTCAAAACTTCTGTTTTAATGGCTGTATAGTATTCCACATACAACACATACAGATGTGTCATTATTCATTTAACTAGTTCTCTAATAATAAACATTTATGTTTCAATGTTTTCTATTATATTTAATGCTCTAATGAATATCTTAGAACATAAATGTATTATTGCCTTTTGATTATTTAGGATATATTCATAGCGGTAGATTTAATATACACTTGAATTAAATATTATTTTAGAAGTGTTAAAACCTTCCTATAGCTCTTTAATATTATGAAGTGTTATTAAGATGGTATGATTAAGTGACAGTTTATATCTAAAAATAAATACACTTGAAATTATTATATATATAATTATATTTTGGTAGTTTACATAAGATGAAGGAAAATTGAATAAACTTATAAATAATTTGCTAGCTTATAACACTGAATTTAGCTGTGTGGCTTTGTAAAATTACTTGTCAGTGCTTCAGTTTCCTCATCAGTTAAATGGAAATTATATTATAATAATAGGCGTTTATAGAGCTGTGCATGGTACAAAGTGAGAAATGATAGATAATTAGTTATTGCTATTAAAATTGTTTTGCTTATTGTTGCATCATTGGTCTGATCCTTTTGATCCTAAGCTTTGTAAGAGAAGTGAGTAATTCCATTCTTAGCAAATATACAGCATTTAAGATTTCTATTCAAGGTATCACCATTGCCTTCTTTCTGCTCATGTGTAATATTAAGACAGGAACAAACATCCATTACAACTGAGCCTGAGATAAATGCCGTAAGGCTCTGACTGTGAGATAGTAGTAAAACACATCATCTGGCATTTTCCTTATTAGCACTGTAGTAAGGTATAAAGGCCTTTACATCCTGGTCCTTCCTTGAGGGAACAAAAGAAAGGCAAGGAAATGGAATCTTCCCTCCTTAGTGGCCCTCATGATTTATGACTATAATAAACCTGATTACACAAAAGCACATGTTGTTTCAAGAAAATGCTAAGTATCAACTCAACAATCCCAAAAGCCTGTCCTTCATAGCAGTAAAATATAGCAGCAACTAATGATTCACTTCCTTAGTTATTTGCTTACAAAAAGCACATTACTCTGTTTACACTTCTTTGAAGGTCTCCTAAGGGAAGGGGGAAGAAAACCAAACACAGAGGAAAAGAGTAAATGAGAACGAGGCTCCAGGATATAGAGAACTCTTGACGAGGAGGCCAAATATTGGGTTCTGTCAGGGTTCTGCTAGCTAAGGAATTTGGGACACACTATTTGACTTTCTTTTTTTTTTTATCTACGAAAAATTAGGTGATCAAACTAAATCATTTCTGAGTTCTTCTCCATCTCTAACTTTCTTCCAATCTATAAAATTCCATTAATAAAAGAAACCAGCATGGCAGAAGTGGAAGAAAAAGATGGAAGATGTGAAAGTATATCTTTCAAAAATTACCCTGGAGAGAGGATTAACATTGAACACTGCAACTACAATTATGACACACCCTGCAACATTTGACACTAGTGGTCAACTCAACTTACCTGCCTCTCTTGATTTCTGATCTTTCTTCATCTCTCCTTGTATTCTTTGTTTACTTCCTTTATTCTTCTATTCACGGTTTTAACTAAGGGAATTTATAAATTGCCTCATGCAACCTTCTCATTTGCATAGTTCACTTATGTAAATACGCCCATCAGCTGAAATGAACATAATGACTTTGAAGGGGACACCTAAAAGGCTAGTTTATTATGCTAATACATGTATCTAGAAGAGTAATGAGAAGAAAATCAGAAATGTAGATTGAAGTTCTAGACTGCTTTTAGAAATAATTTCTAATTATAATTTACTATAAATTTAATTTACTGTAAGTAAGTTCAAGGAAGTGTGGATTTAGACATAGAGAATCATATTGCAAATTCTGAAAATATTCCACTGAAGATGAGCCAATTTAATCAGGGAATAGTGATGATCAACATTTTAATAATGATGATCAACATTTTAAAAAGTGTGGAAATGACTGCTTGCTGGCAATTCAAAATATTAAATATAAGGCCTTCTTTGTTTTATTTAGCATATTGATTATCATCACAAATACTCTTGGTAATTACATTAAACCTTCCAAAAAGAGAAGGGTTTGATTCACTAATATTTTATAATATCAAAAATATGTTTACTTTAAAGTTTTAAATAAAGTGACACAATCAGATTACTGAACACTTGGCCTAAAACTATCAATACAACATGTTGAACCAATCAGACTACCAAAAGTACAACCAATATTTAAGTTATCTTCATGAATAAACAGTAAGAATTTAATGGTTACACTTATGTGGCAATTGTCCATTAAAGTATCCATAAAGTAAAGACAAGAATTTTCATAAAACTAATATTGGACTGTATTAAACCTTTATATTTTATCTCCATTCAATATGCTCCACTCATGAAATCAGAAAAAAGGAATGATTCATTGGTAGAAATTTTACTTGCAATGTCACCAGATTATCAAATAAATTTGATATAAATCAAATCTACGGTTGGCTCATTCTGATACAGAGAGTCATTTATGAGAAAAGCAATGGGGCCTACGGAAGAGAAACAGAAGATCAAAATGTCAGATAATTGAGTGTGTATCAAGAAACACTAAAATATTAGAACTATTCATTAGGGAATTATGGTCATCTAAAAAGTCTATAAATACGTGAATCATTACTTGGGTAGAAGTATGACCAGCGTTATCTCCAATTCCATTTTAGTTATAAAATAAATAATTCTGAGTCTCAGGAAAAATATTAATATATTTGGCTAAACATGACAAAGAGAAGCTACATAAAGAAATTAAAGCTAATAATTTACTGTAAGTTCAAGTAAAAAAATTCTGGAAATTCAACAATGAGCAGAAATGGAGAATTTTGACTAACAGCATTTTTTGTCATTAACTGATCATCATTCTGAGATTTAAGTAAGTGTATTCCAAACTGTTCCTAACAGAGCAAATACTGGACATACTATTTTTTGTTATTTAAATCATAACAACAACAACAACAAAAATAGGGACTATATTATGAAAATATTTTGGAAGCACTCAAAATACTTTTTTCCAATACACACTAGCAATGGATAGTAGCTTACTGAAGGCTCTAACTGTTCTATAATAGAGAAATCTTCAACTTTATAACTTAACGTTACCTAGTATGATGATTAATTTTATGTGTCCACTTAACTGGCCGTGAGGTGCCCAAGACATTTGGTCAAACATTATTCTGGGTGTGTCTATGGTGGTGTTTCTGGATGGGATTAAGATTTGAATGGGTAGTCTGAGTAAAGCATATGGGCCTCCCTAATATAAATGAGCCCCATCCAATCAATTGAAGGCTTAAATAGAACAAAAAGACTGACCCTTCTTCAAATAAAAGGAAATCTCTCTTGCCTAAATGCCTTTGAGCTGGGACATTGGTTTTTTTCCTACCTTTGGATCCAACTGAAATTTTGGCTCCTCCTGGATCTCAAGCTTACTGGCCTTTGGACTGGAACTACAACATGGTGTCTCTTGGTTTTCAGTTTGCTAACTGCAGATCTTCAGATTTGTCAGCCAACATAATTCCTTGAGCCATTTCTTTATAGTAAACCTAGCTGTCTGTCTATCTGTCTGTCCATCTATCTGTCCAATCAGTTCTGCTTCTCTGGAGAACACTAATATACCTACTAACACTAAAAAATTTGACTTATAGTTTACCTTTTATTTTGCATGAGCACTAACAGATCCAATAGAAGAAAGGTATTTAAAAATACAGTTGAAAAGATAACAATTTAAATAATATTCAACCCTTTGCTGAAGATATGAATTTTGGATCAAGATGGCCGACTAGACACAGGTAGCATATGCCTCCTCCATGGAAAGGAACCAGAATAGAAAGCAGATTATCTCATTTCAAACAGATCATCTAAAAGAGGACACTAGGATTCACTAGGAGTACACTGAAAGTGGGTAAGGAGAGGGTTCAGGACAACTTGCCTGGTTGGGAGCTGGCTAACAGCTGTGAGAAGCTCTTGGATGTGGTGAAACATTAAGAGAAAAGCCCCTAGGAATCCACTCTCTGAGGTGAGCCTCTACAATCTTGGCTACAAGAGAACCCCTGAACTCACATAAGTATTGAGAGTAACAGAGGGAGGCTTGGCAATTGCACAAAGGCATTGTTCCAGAAAGCGAACTCTCATGGAATCCCACAGGCATTTGAGACTAGAGCAGCTTGAGCTGGGCACCATTCTGAAAGCCTAGATACCAGGGAACTGCAGGTATGCCTGAAGACACTGCATGGCTCTGAGGAGGGATAGAGGAGCCCAGGGCCCCATGCACCCCTGGGAAGGTCTCCACTGCCTTGCTGTAGGCTGCAGTTGAGACTGAGATGTGAGTGGACAGCATTTGCCTCAGTTTCTCACCCACACTGCCTGCCCAGGTAGGGCCCCAGCCTTTCCAGTCGCAGGTCCAAGAGGCTATTTTGTGAGTTTGACACTAGGTAGTGCTCTGCACTCAGGCTTAGCTTGGACTTGATGCTCCTGAAGCTCCCAACCAGCTGGGGAGGGGCATGGAAACCAGGCTTTCCGGCACGCTTCTGGGATGGTGCCCACCATCCTGCAGCTGGCTGCCGTGGGACCAATCCTTGAGCAAACTGTACTCCCCATAGTTTTCTGTCAGCACAGCCTGCCTAAGAAGGGACCTACCCTCTCTCACCACAGACCTAGGGAGCCATTTTGGGGGTTGGAAGCTGGACAGTGCCCCACCCTTAGGCTGAATTCAGGCTGACGTGGCCCTGCACAACTGAGTGACAGGCGAGACCAAGCTCTCCTACATACACCTAGAGCAATTCCCATGCCCTGCTACGGGCTCCTGTGAGACCAAGACACAAGTGGAAGGCTCTCCCCTTAGGATCTTGCCCATAGTTTGCCTGAAAAGGCCCCACCCTCTCTGATCACAGGCCCAAGGCACTGTTTTGGGAGTTGAAAGCTGGGCAGCCTAGGAAGGGCTGTGTGTCCCTTCCTCCAACCACCCGATGACACAGACAAGGTTGCCTGTGCTCTCAAGCGTGAGCTTTTGATGTGAGTGACCTGTGAGATGGCCAGTACTAGGCTTGCAGAGGGACACACCTACAATAGTATTCTATTCACCATGCTTGGGCTCTGCACAGAGGGTGTGGCTCATTTCATTCCATTCATGGATAATGTTTCTGTAGCTGTCCCAGCCTGAGAATCTCTACCCCTGGTTCTCTACATTGATGGAACCAGGGCCAATGCTCCCTAGCAGCCACTCAGACCACAGCAGCCTTGAAGGACTAGTGGGTCCTGGGGGAACTGTGTGTCTCCCAGAACTTGGGCATTCAGGGTGGGCCACTTCCAGCTGAGAGGAGAGTACAGCATGCCAAAGGGCCTCTTAGGACAAAGGGGACCAGGGCACCAGCTCCCCACTATTTGGGCCTTCTTCTCCTCCACCCCTCCCCTTCTTACTGCTGTTGAGGCAGCTGTGGCTGGTTCCACTTGGGACCATCCATCCTGTCACAGGCTCACAGTACATCCTCTCTTCTCCTGCCTGAGCATTCTTCCAGAGCAGGAAATCACCTTCAACCCTCACTATTACAGCCAGCACCTGAACTCAGGGAGGTTTGAGAGTAAGTTTGCCAGCCTGGTTTTGGTCTGGTCCTCCCAGGACTCAAGCACACCATCCAGGGGCCTGAAAACTAACATAGCCCACCACCACTGGCACCTAAACACTCTTACAGGGGTCTGAAGTCCAAATGACCCAAATTGCCAGAAACACTACAGTGGATACCTAGCTGCATGAACTGAAAGGCAGTGTACCTCTTCCTCTCTACAATAAGCAGGAGACTTCTTGGAAGAGAAGAATAGGTGAACTGCATAGGTACCTGATTTGAGCTGGGAGAAGAGGTTTCATATGAGCATAAACCAGTATAAGAACTGTGGCAATATGAAAAAACAGGTTCTTTCAACACCACCAAAGGATTACAGTAACTCTCCAGCAATGGACTGCAACCAAAAAGAAATTTTTGAAATATAGATATATAATTCAAAATATGGATTACAAGCAAGCTCAATGGGGTTGATGAGAATGTTGAAAACCAACACAAAGAAATCAAAAAAATAATTTAAGACATGAATGAAAAATTCATGTAAGAGATAGATAGTTTAAAACAATACATAACAGAACTTCTAGAAATGAAAGAGTCATTTAGGGAATTTCAAAATACAGTGGAAATTCTTAATAACAGACTAAACCAAGCAGTGGAAAGAATTTCAGAGTTTGAAGACATAGTCTTTGAATTAACCTAGTTCATCAAAAATAAAGAAAAAAGAATCAAGAGAAATGAACAAAGTCTCTGAAATATGGGATTATGTAAAATGTGCAAACATAAGAATCATAAGTATACCTGAGGTAGAGGAAGAAAAAGTGTGGAAAACCTATCTGAGGAAATATTCAAGGAAAATTTCCCTGGAATTGCTAGAGATTTAGACATCCAGACACAAGAAATTCATCAAACTCCTGGAAGATGCAATGCTAATAGGACATCACCAAGGTACATAGTCATCAGTCTGGCCAAAGTCAAAGTGAAGGAGAAACTTCTACAAGATGTGAGTTGAAAGCATCAAGTAATTTACAAGGAAAACCCATTGAACTAACAGCACACTTCTCAGCTGAAACCTTACAAGCCAGAAAGGATTGGGGTCCCATTTTTAGTTTTCTTAAACAGAAAAACTCCTAGCTGAGAATTTTGTAACCTGTAAAACTAAGCTTCATAAATGAAGGAAAAATAAAATCTTTCCCAGACAAGCTAACACTAAGGAAATTTGTTACCACTAGACTTGTCCAAAGATAAATGTTCAAAAGTGATCTAAACACCAAAAAGAATGGTCAGTACTCACCAGTATAAAAACACTGGAAAGTAACAACTCACAGCTCTTATAAAACAGTAAAACAAGGAAGAATATACAGCAACTAGGAAACAATCAACACCATGACTGGAACAATAGCTCACTTATCAATGCTAACATTGAATTTAAATGATCTAAATACCCCACTTAAAATATATAGATTGATGGCATGGATAAAAAAGACAAAACTCAAGTATCTGCTATCTTCAAGAAACACATGTAACTCTTACACAGTCACAAAGACTCAAGGTAAAGAAGTAGAAAAATATTCCACCTAAATGGAAACCAAAAGTGAGAAAGTAGGAATAGGTATTCTTATATTAGATAAAACAGACTTTAAATCAACTACAGTAAAAAAAAAACAAAAAACAAAAAACAAAAAAAAAATGACTACAATGGTCATTATATAATGTTAAAGGGATCAATTCAACAAGAAAACATAATAATCCTAAATATGTATGTGCCTAAGACCAGAGTTCCCAGATTCATAAAACAAATACTACTGGATCTAAGAAGTGAAATAAACAACAATATAATAATAGTGGTGGACTTTAGCACTCCTCTGAAAGAAGTAGATAGATCATAGAGGAAGAAAATCAATGAAGAAACACTGGACTTAAATGGCACTCTAGAACAAGTGGATCTAACTGACATTTACAGAATATCCTACCCCAAAACTGCAGAATATACATTTTTCTCATCTAATCATATGATCTATTTTCTAAACCAGATTATACGTTAGGACACAAGTCTTAGCAAATTTTTAAAAAATTGAAATCATACCATGTATCTTCTTAGAGGACAGAGAAACACCACTATAAATCAATTCCAAGAGGAACCCTCAATAATACACAAACACATGGAAATTAAATAACATGTTACAGAATATCCATTGAGGCAATGACAAAATCAAGATGGAAATGAAAAAGTTTTCAATCGAACAAGAATGGCGACACAAGCTTACAAAATCTCTGGGATACCGATAAAGCAGTACTAGGATAGAAGTTCATAGCACTAAATACCTACATCCAAAAAACAGAAAGATCGCAAATTAACAAGCTAATGTCACACCTCAGGGAACTAGAAAAAGAACAAACCAAACCCCAAATTAGCAGAAGAAAAGGCATTACAAAGATCAGAAGAGAACTAAACAAAATTGAAACAAACAAACAAAAAAATACATAGGATTGAAACAAAAAGGTGGGTCTTTGAAAAGATAAACAAAATCAATAGACCACTAGCTATATTAATCAGGAATAGGACAAAAAGGATGCAATTAAATCAATCAGAAATGAAAAAGGAGATATTAAACCGATCCCACAGAAATACAAAAGATCATCCAAGACATCTTCACATGCACACACACACATACACACACACATATACACCATGGAATACTATTCAGCCATCAAAAAGAATGAAATAATGTCTGTTGCAGCAACTTGGAGGGAACTGGATAGCAGTATTCTAAGTGAAGTTACCCGAGAACAAAAAACAAATACAGCATTTTCTCACCTAATAAGTGGGAACTAAGCAATTGGTATGCTTGGTTATACAGAGCGACATAATGGACATTGAAAGCTCAGAGGGGGAAGGTTAGGAGGGGGATGTGGAATGATACATTACCTATTTAGTACAACATACTAGTGTATATTGTACTATTCAGGTGACAAGTACATTAAAATCCTGGATTTCTCTGCTATGAAATTTGACCATGTAACAAAAATTACTTGTACCCCCTAAATCTATTCAAATAAAAAATAAAGATATAAATTTTAAAAAGCAAATACAAATTTAGTGAGGTTTTTTTTTTTTAGTAACAAGCATTTCTAAGAAGTTTGAAAACCATAAATTTTAGTTGTCTGTGATATTTTTACAAAAAATATTAAATGCATAGAAAAGATGTTGGCAGTCATAGTTCCTCTGGTGGCTCAAGGGGAGAATGTGTTCCATGACTCTTCCAGCATTCCTTGACTTGTGGCCATACAACTACAATATCTACTTCAGTGGCTACATTCCCTTCTCCCGTCTGTGTCAAATCTCCCTCTGCTTCCTTCTTAGAAGGAGACTTGTGATTACAATTTGGGCCTACCTATATAAGCCAACACTCTCTTCCCATCTCAAGATCTTTAACTTAATCCCATCTTTTACTAACATCATATAAGGTAATATTCTTAGATTCTAATGAATACGACGTAGGTATCCTTTGGGGAGCCATTATTCACCCCACCACAATCATATTTTTGAAAATTTAATAAAGAAAAAGTAGTACCAATAGATTAAAATACAATGAATAATATTTTAGTAAACAAGATTCAATGGAACTATTCAAAATATTTGATAAGAAAAGAGTAAATGTAAAATAAAATTTATATTTTAAGGAATTATTATAAGGCATAAAAGTGGTAAAAGGTTTTTTTTTCTCTTTTGTTCAACGATAAATGCAGTGTTTTTGGTTAACGAATAGTATCACATATAAGGTCTTAACTTTGAAAAGAAGGCTTAATAATTACAAAGTTAGAATTTGAAGTTTATCAGGGAAATGTGATAAATCCACTTTTGTTTTATTTCATAACAATTCTCTCAAACAATTTTTAAATAATTAGTTTCACGAATATAGTCATTTAGTTATTGACATAGCAGTGCGTTTTTTCATTGAAGACCATAATATAAAAAAATACACAGTGTAGATTAGACTGAGAAGATAATGAAACTTTGAATCTGCAATGGAACCTTATAGCTAAATATTGACATTAGGCTCAATCCATTTGGAAAAAGATTTTCGAGTAACCAGTAGTCTATAATTTTCACCTCGGGAGAGATACTTTCTTACTGATTCTTAATCTTAGATTTCTATAAAGTAAAATAGTCAGAAATGTTATTGCATTTCAGAAGATAAGTTTTTAGAAGAAATCTTAGTGAGTTTTAAGATACATCACATTTTGCAAGCTTATTAGAATTTTCATTTTCCATTTCCAGTCAATTCTAAAGTAAGGTAATCAAGAGGGTTATAGTCTGGTGATACTTTATACTTAAATGGTAGAGGAAATTGTGCTAGAAATTACCTACTTTGGATAGTTATCATTTAAAACTAAAAATTCTTTTAGTAAAATTTTCCTTCTATATTGTATGCTGAGGTTTGGATAGAATCCATATATTACACCTCACAAGCAGCTTTACATTAAAATTGGGTGTAAAGAATCTCTAGTGCCAGTTTTTCACTGTTGAAGAGGGCATCTGATGACAATTAATTAGATTTTAAATATATATTACACTGTGTTAATTTTTAAGAGAAAATTTTGATAATTCACTGTGTTACTAAAAGTTATAGCATAGTTAACTTAAAACTGTGGATACATATTCATAATATCAAAGTTTAAGTGATCCCCTTTACTTTTAAAGATAAAGTAGAAGGTAGGCAGCTTCTGCATCCCACATCTTGCCATTTTCTCCTGTCAATTTTGTTATTCAACAAATATTTCTTTGTTGTTGCTGGCATTACAAAGCTTTCTCAAAATGTCTACACAATATGAAAGACTAAAGTGTAGCCTAACTAATTGTAACACAAAGCAATTGTGATAATTTAGAAGGGAAATATACACTTCTATGAAAGTTAGAAGGTGGGGATTTTGTTAGCCAGGGAAGTACAAAGGTTTATTGAATTTGGGGCTATACCACCTTTGTAACTATTTTTAGTAGTTCCTAGAACTCATCCTCTGGGTAGTGCCCTTCTTTATGGTTCTCACTCCCACAAATTCCAGCCATCTTAGCCACTCTCTGTCTTTTCTCCTAGTGAGACTAGCATGCTTTGCTTGAATTGCTCTTTCCTGAGCCAGGCACAAAGCCACGTGATCATAGGTCTCTCTCTAATTGTAATCTAGAGAAATACAGAAAATAAAAAGAGTAATTAATGAACCTTGCTGCTTTGGTTAGTGAGACTCTAGTTGGAGATGTCCAGTTTCTTTTAGCTGCCTGTGATAAAGTATAAGACAAGAGAAATAAGTTAAAGAAATTGCTTAATCTTCAAGCAGAAATTAGGAAAAAATATGAAGCAAGAAAGCATATTAAAAAGGATTAGGAATGACACACCTGAGGAGGCGAAATAGGTGGAAGGGGCAGAGGTTGCATATTAATTAGGATGGTCAAGGAAAACCTGTCTGAGAAGGTGAGACTTGAGCAAAGTTGAAGATGATTTAGCCAAATACGTATCTGGGGGAAAGCAGCTGTAGGTGGAGAACTAGAGCAACGTGACTATGGCAAGAGGATGCTGGAGTGTTAGAGGAACTTCCCGGAGCTACATGAGCAGAAGAGAGGGGGTCTGGAGGTAACAGGGAGCCAGCCATGCAATTCATTCTAGACCATATAAGGATTTTAGCTCTACTGTGAATGAAATTGAGAGCCATGAATGTGATGTTCTCATCATATTTAAGTAAGATATTCTGAATTAGGTTTTAAAATATTCCTCCAGATACTATTTGGAAAATATACAATAGCATGTCAAAATAAATAGAAGGCCAATGTTAGGAACAAGGAAAGCAGCTAGGAGGATATTACAATAATTTAGAAGTTGATGGTAGCTTCAATCTACTGGTAGTAGTACAAGTAGTGAAAATTCAGGTTATGAGTACATTTTAAAAGTAACCATGATTTGGAGGGTTTGAAAGAGGAGAATGAAAGAAAGAGGAGAATCAAGGATGTCCCCAAGTATTGTGGCCTGACAACTGAAAGAATGGGGTTGCCTTCAACTGAGATGGAGAAGGCTGTGGATGGAATATACTGGGATTAGGAGGCAATGAAAATAGGAGTTTTGGTTTAGGAAATATTAACTGCGAGATGACTGTTATTAATGGAATTTCAAGGGGATATTTAACATCTGAAAATCTGTAACACAGATTGATTATCTACTGAAGCAGTTAACCACTAGATTACATGATATTAAGGGACAAGGATTGGGACATGTTTATTTTTCATTTTTCCTGGTCCCTAACACAGAACAGAATATATTGATACCCAATGTCTCTCATCCTGATCATTCACTATATTTCTACACTATTCTAACAAACAACTGTGTAGTTTTACACAAGTTATACGGATTTTTAAGTGCCTTTAAGATGCAATGTTTAAAAAATAGAAACAAAACATTTTAAAGTATAAAGTACACAAGGAAACATACAGCAGGAGGTTTCGTGAGTGAACATGATTTCCTTGGAAGAGAAAACCTTTGTTTTAGTGAGTCAGAGCATATCTATACAAGAGTACTAAAACATGCATCTTTTGTAGCTTTCTGTTTTGTGAAGTTTCTTCTCCAGGCTTTGTTGCTCTAAATATAACTCTGTATCCATGCCACAGAAGTTTTTCTCTTGAATTTGTCAGAACCCTTTAGAAAATACATTACATAAGCGCATTCATGTAAGACTAAAGAAGTAGAAAGAGCATAATGCTCTTTATATTACTTCAGCACTCTTGTTTCTCCTTATAGCTCATGGTGAGGACAGTGTATGAAAATAAAGCATTCATACCATTTGCAAACAATGAATCAGAGTTAGAATTATAATATAGAATAAACACTAACATTTTAAAACATGCATCTTTACTTGTATATCAAAATACCTCCCTAGTAATTTTTCTCATTAACATATTAGAAATGTTATAGCAACATACATATTATCCTCTTTCAATTATACTGTCTCTTGGCCCAAATCTTAAATGTCCTGAGGCAAAATTTGCAACTCTTTTTTAAAAATCCATTTGCCCCAGTTAGATGTTTGCTAAAATATTATTTTTCCACACTCAGTAATAAAATTATAATTTTCCATTAATAATGTAGACTTTTAAATCAATTACCTACCATGTTGCCTATGTGTCTTACATCACAGAAACCAACTTGACTGTCATTCTCTATGGTTTTACATATTAAATGACAAGCCCCATAAATGCCTTTCTGTGTTTGTTATAATCATGTATATTCCAATTTAGAATGGCACACTGCTTAACTTATGAGATCTCTTTAATTTAAATATAAAATATTAACATGACAATATTTTAGGGAAAAAAGTGGTCCACATCGACAAAGAATTTTCCTACATTGCATTATATTTTGTATGTAGTCAAAAAGTAGATATTGTAAAAAAAAAAAAAACAAAACAAAACACATTCTTACTATGTAGCCATTTAAAACATGATTCGGGACTGTCAAAATAAGTGAAAAAAGGCAGGGCAAAAGATGTGAGGTGACACATCACCAAAGACTATGTACAAATGACATCTTTTGTAATCATATGAAAAATTGCTCAATATCATATGTCATTAAGGAATTGCACATTGAAACAGCAGTGAGATATTACTATATTTCTACAATGAGTAAAATCCAAAACACTGTCACCAAATTCTGGAGAGAAAATGGAACAAAAAGGACTCTAACTCATTACTGATAGGAATACAAAATGGTACAGCCACTTTGGAAGACACTGTGAAAATTTCTTGCAAAGCTAACCACAGCTGTACCATTCAATGCAGCAATCACACTCTCAGGAATTTACTCAAATGAGGTGAATATGTAAGTCCACATAAAAACTTTCATGTAGATACTTACAGCAGCTTCATTCATAACTGCCAAAATGTGGGGAAAAAATCACGATGTCCTTCAATAGGTAAATGAATAAACAAACTGTGGTACATCCATACAATGGAGTATTATAAGCTTATTAAGTATGAAATGTCTGATTTCCTTAAGTATAAAGTTTGACAGTTGATATCTCTGACATTTCACTTTGACACTTCTTGTTTAATGTTTATTGTGAAAGTACATCTTCAGTCTTTCAAATGCACATTTTGACTTGTGATTATCTTTCAAATTTTTTAAATTTATGTTATTTTAGATTATGAATTCTGTCATGGAACCAATGCAGCACAGACAGCTTGAAATATCAACAAAGTGTTTGGGAAGGATGTGGCTAATGAATGCACAGTACATCAGCGGTTTGAGAATTTCCATTCTGGTGATTTTAATATTGAAAATGAGCCACATGGGTGACCTGAGACCAAGGTGGATAATGATGAGCTGAAAGCTGTAGTGAAAGTGAATCCATCTCAACCTACATGTGAATTAGCAGCAAGATCTGACGTTACTATGCCAGCAATATCAGACCATTTGAAACAAATTGGAAAGGTAAAGAATCTGGATAGATGAATTCTGCAGGAATTAAATGAATGTCAGAAGAGAAACCATCTCAAAGCTGCCTATTTTGCTGTCATAACATAGAAGTGAACAATTTCTACACCATATTGTCACATGTGATGAAAAATGGATTATTTTTGACAATCAAAGTGTTCAGCACAATGATTGGCTGGATAAACATGAAGTGCTGAAACACAATCCAAAACAGAATGGTTATCCAAAAAAGCTAATGGTGTCTGTTTGGTGGACCAGCGCTGGTATTATACACTACAGCTTCATGAATCCTGGTCAATCAATTACAGAGGATTTCTACTGCAACCAGTTGGATAAAATAATAAGGATGCTTGTGATTAAGCAGCAGACATTGGTCAATAGAGACAGGCCAATCCTTTTGCAAGACAACACTCGACCACATGTTGTACAAACAATGCTGTTCAAACTACAGAAGCTGAACATGGAAACTCTCTGTCATCCGTGCATTCACCAGACCCTGCACCAACTCAATACCACTTCTTAGGGTTTGGACCACTTCTTGCAAGGAAAACTATTCAATTCTCAGTAAGCTGTGGAAAACACCTTTGCCGATGTCATTGCCACTCACTCTCTAGGCTTCTTCGCTGCTGGCATAACCAAGCTACAGTTAAGATGGCAAAAATTGTGTTGATAGTTTAGGCACATACTTTGATTAATTGTACCGCTTTTTGTTTGAGATATAATAAACTACGCTTATGATTTGAAATCGGGCATTTCATATTTAATGACCTAAATATTATTCAGCAATAAAAAGAAAGGAACTGTCAAGCCCCCTAAAAAGACATGGGGGAACCTTAACTGTATATTGATAATTGAAAAAAGCAAGTATCAAAAGGCTACATAGTATAGAATTCCAAATATATGCCATTCTGAAAAAGGCAAAACTATAGAGACAGTAAAGATATAAGTGGCTACTAGGAGCTTGAGCACAGGGAATTTTTAGGGCAGTGGAACTATCCTGTTGATAATGTAATTGTTGATACATGTTATGTATTTGTCAAAAATTATTAATACAAGACTGTAGAACACCAGGAATGAACCCTAATATAAATTATGGACTTTAGTTAACAATAATGCATCAATATTGGTTTGTTGATTATAACAAGTGTACCACACCAATGCAAGATATTAATAATAGAATAATAGGGAAAACTGAGTGTCGGGGTAGAACATGGAGAGCAAGTATATAGGAATTCTCTGTATGTTCTGCTCAATTTTATGTAAACCCAGTATTTCTCTAATCAATAAAGTCTATAAATTTTAAAAAAGCAAATTTTAAAACACAACCGTGTTGTTTTTTGAGGAAAAAACTATATTTCTGTGTATAAGAAGATAAAAGATCTATAAAGAATATCAGCAAATATATTTTCTCTAGGTTATAGAATTTGGATGTCATTATATGTGTGTGTATTTGTATTTTCTGACATTTTATACTGTCAATATTACCTTTATAATTCCAAATAAAAGAATGCATATATAAATAAATAAATATAAATATATAAATAAAAGAATATATAAAATTATATATAAAATTAATTTCTGATATCTGCATATACATTTATGTATCAAATATCCTAAAACAAAAGCAAATTCCATGTTTATTCTTTTTAAAAAATATTTTTTGTTCACAAATATCTGTCATCACTGTGCCAGGTACAAAGAATATCACCATTTTATAAGCATTAGAAAGGGCTGACCAGAAAAAAGCCCTGAATCTCCATGTGGAACAAGACTTACTAACTCACTCTCATATGATGTTGTAAAATACTGTTCAGGGAAGTGAGTGAGATACTGGGAATGATTGATGACGGAGGGTTATTCATTCCAGACAGAAGAGCTTTTTGGTGTAGAAGAGCTTTTTGAGCTTTTGTGTGAGAATGATTCAGAATATTCTAGACAGAGGACTTACTATGGCCGTTGAGAATACAAGTAGATGCACTTTACAGGAATGGTAAGAAGTCTGATGTGATTATACTGTCAGACATCAGAATCACTGGGTTTCTTTTTTAAAATGCTGATTCCGGGATACCATGTGAGAACTAAGAACTCAAATGTTTATAGATAGGTCTTGGGAATCTCTATTTTAATAAAGTCTGCAGGGATATATAGCACAGAAGTATCCTGGAACCATCACAGACTCCTTAGAAAAGCAATATATGTAAAATATATAATCGGTATCATGTGAATCAAAAATTATGTGACAGAGGAAAGATTGGACCTTACAAACCCAGTTAAAATATTTTCAAAATAGTTCAGATGAGCAATAATGAGAACCTGTATTGGATTAGTGGACACTTGCCACATCACAATTTCTGAGGGCCATGTTGAACTCTGTTCTTATGAGATAATATTTGAGTACAATAAAAATACAAGCATGTATAATATGTAATAAAAACTCAGAGTATTTTCTGATTTTTTCAGATGTAAAACTAAAGATATACTGCCTACACTAGGGACAAGAAAAAATGTGAGTTAAGATAGATAAATAAATAATGATAGAGAGAGATGAAGAAAGGGAGGGTAAAAAGAAAGGGAGGGAGAGAGGAAAAATTATTAAAAGCAACATGATTGACAGGAAAACAATTTGGGACAAGATGCGATCACAGAAAGTACATTCCCCACAATGTGCAACCTTAGGCATTACATTGTACATTGCCTAAATATCTAAATATCTAGGCCAATGACAACTCTTAACAAGTGATAGATGCTATCTGTATCTATATCTCTATGTATCTATTTATCTGCCTATCTATAGTTATTTCTACCATTGATCTTCTCTGTCTTTTTCTTTCCCCCCTACACCAGCCCCCAATCCCACCCTAGTCACCTTGAAGTAGATGCTGAAAATTGACTCAAAAATCCTTTCCTTCTACTCTCTGGTCCCTCACTCACCCACACAATAGTGTTCCATCCAAACAGGAACAGGGAGAAAGAAGATGTGGGAGCAATGGAATCATAGCAGAAGTAAAAGGAAGCCATCAGTAAATCAGCAGATTTAGGCAAGGGGTATGGGGAAACCACTGTTAATAAAATACATATCACCAGATGCAGTCTACTGCTGCATGTATAATGAGCAAGGAAATACACTCAGCATTAAGTACTCTCAGAAGTAGTCTCAAGAGCTTGTGCAAACTTGTATTTTATGCAAATAAAATCTGTCTATCTAAAATGCATCACTATCTTAATTTTCACAAATATTGAAGCAAACTCATACAAAAGATAGCACACTGTTTTTTGGCAGAAAGGGGGAGGAATATTAATAATATCTACCTAGAGTAATTATTTGACGTATGAATGACTTTATAGAGGAGTACTTGATATTCTGATTTTTGATAAAAGGAATGATCATAAGTATAATGCATATAAAGTTAAAAATTAATTTGAAAGATCTGAATAGCTTGCTTATTCCTCTAAAGAGTATTCAGCTGCCTTTGTTTAGTGAGTAAACATGAGTACTTTTTTGCAGGTGATTTTTCTTTCTTAATTTACAAGGTTTCCCAAGGGTCTTTAAGTGAGACCTGAGAAACTTCTTAAAAAATCTTCTACAAAAGTTTAAAAAGAAATATCCAGCAAACAAATGTTCATGCTTATTTAGTGCTATATGTGCTGAAAAGCAATAGACTATTTAATGTAGAAACTATATAGACTTCCATCTGTTCAATGAGTCTAATTCTCTGATGTATGCACATTTGTATTCATTCATTTATCCATTCATCTATCCATCCTTCTATTCATCCATCCATTCAAACATTCAACATTTTTTAGTGTCACTATTAATATTTTAGTGAATTTCAAGAAATTCTGTGCCTACATATATAAATTTTATAAATTTACATACATGTGATCATACTATCCACACTTATTAGTAACTTTTTATATTTGGCACAATGTCAAAAAAACAATTCTAGATAATGGTAATTGTTAGCTAATCATTAGAATGATAATGATAATCATTGCCATTTTAAATGGCTACATGGTGTTCCATTGATACCAGCCTAGTTTATTTTCTAATTTATTTATTTATTTCCTTGTTTTACTTATTCATTTATTTATTTTATATGAGGGGGCACAAATGTTTTTGTTACATGAATAGCTTTTACAATGCTTTAGTCAAGGCTGTAAGTGTGCCCATCACCCAAATAGTGTCCATTGTACCTGGTAGATGGGTCTTTACCCTTCATCTCCTCTCCCCTCCCCCCTTATTGATAGCCAATTCTTTTTACTTCTTTCTGTGCCCATGTGTGCCCATCAATTAGTTCCAAGTTATTATAGAGTACATGTGGTATTAGAGATGGTACTGATTTATGTACATTGACTTTGTAACCTGAGACTTTGCTGAATTTATTTATTAATTCCAAGAGTCTCTTGATGGAGTCTTTGGGATTTTCTAAATAGACCATATAGTCAATGAAAAGCCATAGTTTGCCCTCCTCTTTCCCAATGCAGATACCCTTTTTTTCTTTCTCTGGCTGCTCTGGCAAAGGATTCTAGTACGATATTGAATAGAAGTGGTGACCATGAGCACCCTTGTCTTGTTCCAGTTCTTAGGGGGGATCCTTTCAACTTTTCTCCATTCAGTATGATGTTAGCTGTGGATTTGTTATACATGGCTTTTATAATTTTGAGATATGTTCCTTCTATGCTTACTTTGTTTAGGGTTTTTATTATGGAAGTGTGCTGAATTTTGTTGAATGCTTTTTTCTGCATTTATTGAGAAGATGATGTGGTGTTTTTGGTTTTGTTTTTTGCTTTTCTTTATGTGGTGAGACACATTCATTAACTTACTTATGTTGAACCATACTTACATCCCTGAGATGAAACCCCAGTTGGTTCTGGTGGATTATTTTTTTGATGTGCTGTTCAATTTGGTTTGCTAGTATTTTATTCAGGATTTTTGCATATATGTTCATAAGGAATATTGGTCTGTAGTTTTCTTTACTTGTTGTTGTGGTGGTCTTTCCTGGCTTTGCTATTAAGGTGGTACTGGCTTCATAGAATGAGTTGGAGAGGATTCCCTCCTCCTCGATGTTATTAAATAATTACTGCAGTACAGATACCAGCTTTTTTTTTTTTTTTTTTTTTAGTAGGTGTGGTAGAATTTGGTTGTGAATCCATCTGGCCTGGGGCTTTTTTTTCTTGGAAGATTTTCTATTACTGCTTTGATCTTGCTGCTTGGTATTTTCTGTTCAAGAGCTCTGGTTCTTCCGGATTGAGTCTTCAGAGGTTGTGTATTTACAGGAATGTGTCCATTTTCTCTACATTTTCTGGATTCTGTGCATAGAGATTTTTGTAGTATTTACAGATGATGTTTTGTATTTCTGTGGTATGTGTTGTATCACATCCCCTTTTTCATTTGTGTTGAAAATATTTGTGTCCTTTCTCTTCTATTCCTGGTTAACCTCTCAAGAGGTCTATTGGTCTTGTTTCTCTTTTCAAAGAGCCAATTTTTTGTTTTCTTGAGGCTTTGTATTGTTGTTGTTGTTTTCTTTCTTTTCTTTTTTTTTTTTTTTTTTTTTTTTTTTTTTTTTTTTTTTTTTTTTTTTTTTTTTTTTTTTTTTTTTTTTTTTTTTTTTTTTTTTTTTTTTTTTTTTTTTCCATTTCATTTAGTTCTGCTCTGACCTTTGCCGTTTCTTTTCTTTTGCTGGGTTTCGATTTATTGTGTTCTTTCTTTCTAGTTCCTTCAGATGCATCATTATGTTGTTTATTGTGATCTTTCCATCTTTTTGATGTAGGCATTTAAAGCTATGAATTTTCCCCTTAGAACTTCTTTTGCTGAATCCCATTGATTTTTATATCTTATGTCCCCTTTTTTCACTCAGTTCAAAGAATCTTTTGAAATCCATCTTAATTTCATTATTGACCCAATAATCATGAAGCAGCAGGTTGTTTAATTTCCATGACTTTGTTAGATTTGAGTGTTTCTCTTGTGATTCATTTCTAGTTTTATTCCAGTATGGTGCAAGAAGATACATAGTATGACTTCAATTTTTTGAATTGTTGAGACATGTTTTATGGTCTAAGATATGATCAATATTGGTGAATGCTCCATGTGCTGATGAGAAATGTGTATATTCAGTAGTTTTTAGGTAAAACGTTCTGTAAGCATCTGTTAAGCCTGCTTGTTCTAGACTTCAATTTAAGTCCAATGTCTCTTTATTTATTTTCTGGTTTGATGAACTGTCCAGCTCTGTCAGTGGGGTGTTGAAGTCCCTGGCAATTATGATGCTGCTGTTTATCTCTTTGCTTAAATCTAGTAGAATTTGCTTAGATCTAGTGGAATCTGGAAGCTCTTATATTAGGTGTATATATATTTAGGATTGTTACATCTTCTTGTTCATTTGATTCCTTTACCATTAATTAAAGACCATCTTTGTCTTTCTTTACCATTGTTAATTTAAAGTCAGTTTTATCTGATATGAGAAGGGCTACACCTGCTCTCTTTTGGTTTACCTTTGCGTGGAATACATTTTCCTATCCGTTCACCTTAAGTCTCTGTGAGCCCTTGTGGGTTAGATGTGTTTTCTAGAAACGGATACTTAAGTTGTGTTTTTTTCCTCCATTCAGTCAACCTATATCTCTTGAGTGGGACGTTCAGACCATGAATGTTGAGTGATAGAATTGATATGTGGCATGCTATTCTCTTTGTCATGTTGGATAGGACCTTATAACTTTGTTTTCCTTCTCGTTCTATTGTTTTATATGAGCTGCAAGGTTTAGCTTTTGGGTGATTTTACACTGGTGGTTATCTATTGTGCTGATTCATGTATAATGCAGCTCTGAGTATTTCCTGCAGGGCATTCTGGGTGTCTCAAATTCCCTCAGTGTTTGCATGTTTGGAAAAGTATTTATTTCTCATTCATAAAGGAAACTTAGTTTTGCAGGATACAAATTCTAGGCTGGCAGTTGTTCTGTTTAAGAAGACTGAAGATGGGGCCCTAACCCCTTCTGGCTTTTAAGATCTCTGCTGAGAAGTCTGTAGTTAGCCTGATGGGTTTTCCTTTGTAAGTTACTTGATGTTTTCACCTCATGCCTCACAGGAGTTCTTCCTTCATTTTGACTTTGGCCATTCAGATGACTGTGTGTCTTGGTTATTGCCTCTTTGCAATGAATCTCCCAGGTGTTCATTGAGCTTCTTATATCTGGATGTCTAAATCTCTAGCCAGACCAGGGATGTTTTTCTCAATTATTCCCTCAAATAGGTTTTCCAGACCTTGTACTTTTTCTCCTTCACCCTCAGGGATGCCTATGATTCTCATGTTTGTCCATTTTACATGCTGCTATATTTCTCATAGGCTTTCTCATTCTTCTTGATTCTTTGTTCTTTATTTTTGACTGACTGGGTTAATTTAAAAGAGCTGTCTTCATTCCCTGAAATTCTTTCTTCTTTCTGGTCTAGTCTATTCTTCAAGATTTCCACCTTGTTTTGTACTTCTTTAAATGGATCTTTCATTTTCAGAACTTCTATTTGTTTTGTTTTGTTTTTAATATGTCTATCTCTTTGGTAAATTTTTCATTCATTTCCTGAACTGTTTTTCTGGTTTCTTTGATTTGGTTTTCCATTTTCTCTTGAATTATGTTGAGCTTCCTTATAATCCATATTTGGAATTCTTTGCCTGTCATTTCAATATTTTCATTTTGGTTGAGAGCCATTGCTGGAGAGCTGGTGTGCCCCTTTGGGGGTGTTCTTTTGCTCTGATTTTTCATACATCTGGGATTCTTGCACTGATACCCTCTCATCTGGAGCAGCTGTCACTTCTTGCTTTTGTATTTTCTTTTGTTTAGATGAGGCCATTTTTTTTACACTCTCACTCTTAAGGATGTTTCTGTAGCATATGTTGTGTAAGAACCTTTAGATTTGCTTGTGGGTGCTTTGATAGGGGTCCAGGTTCTGGAGGGATGCCTTGATTATACATATCCTTAGTTTGGTGAACTTTCCAGCTGCTGATCATTTGTAGGCTTTAGCAGTGTTGTGCTATGTTTGTGGGCAGACTCTCTACTTTTGTTGATGAGGGAAAATGGTGGTCTTTAAAATCATTTCTCTTTCCCCAGCCCCATGGTCTTCTTAAGAGCTGAACAGTTTGAATTACACTGGGATGCCCAGTTTAATCTCTGAGACAGTAGGCTGTGCTTGTGGCTAAGAACCAGCCATGGCCTATATTATTGTGTCAATAAAACCTGTAAAGGTCTGTACATGTTGTTTTCCCAGCCAGTAGGTAATGCTTGCTGGAAAGAGCCACCTGCAGCTGCTTTTTCTTGGACCGGTGACCAGCTCTAGCCCCTCACAAGAAGCACTCAAATGCCCCAGGTGGTGAGCTGGGCCCTGGACCTCCCAGGGGACTTCTTATTCTCCACCACAGCAGAGGCAGGTGAAGGAACAAGGACGGATGGGGCTGGATCAAGTGAGCTTGACTTCAGGCTCCATAAAGGTAGGCACAAGAGCTGTTTCAGCAGGGTTCAATGGTTAGCTCCCAGGCCACTGGGAAAAGCTAACAGGGAGGGGCTGAAGTGACTCCACCATACCAAAAGGTCTGCTTATGGGGGAAAGATGATCTGAGATTTACAGTCTGGCTGCCAGAGGTGAGTTTCAATCTTCTTTCCCCTCCCCTGCTCCAAGTTCTCCTTTTGGCATCTGTTCACAGGCAGGAACTCAAATTAGCTGAGCTTACCAGTAATAGTACTGCAGGCTGAGAGCTTCCCTGTCCAAGATCCCACTCCAGGCTGAGAGTACAGATTTCCTCTGGGGGAAAGGGTGCTCTGTGAGTGTGCTGTGGCAGGGACCCACTCTGCACTTTCCTCTCAGTTTTGCCCATGTGGGCTCCCTTACCTCCTAAGATAGGTTCACAAATCTCTCCTCTGTGCCCCCAAGCAACAGAATCAAGTCCTGGGAGTATGAGATCTGGCCTGTGGGCCTATCCCAGGTCCCCCAAGTTCAATCCCTGATCTTGCCAGGGAGAAGTGTGCTGACACCAAGTTGCCCATGGAGTCCTCATGCAGGTTTGATGTCCTTCTTCTTCAGGGTATGCCCTGCTCTGCTGGAACAGCAAGGTGAGTAGCACCGGGGAGTGCAGGGAGGCAGGGAGCTCACAGTCTGAGCACCCCTTGGTCTGCTTTAAGTCTTTAAGAGGAAAGGTGTGAGCTCCACTCTCTGTGGAAGCCTTGGTGTGGTAGGCAAACCAAAAGAAGGGAAGCAGCCACATCTGAAAGTGTCAGCTCAATTGTCCCTCTTGGTAGCAGTGGGTGGGAAAAGGGTGGGGGAGGGGTGGGGAAGAAAAATAGTCTGAATGTGGGAGAGCTGGAACTCTGGTCATCTCTGTCCCTCTCTCCAGAAGGCAGCCCACACAGAATGTCCAGGCTCTGGAGTCGTACAGATCCCCTGGGACCCACCAGCCCCCGTAGGTCCCACATTCTGGGCCAGAGTTAGGAGATGTTTATGCGGGGACAATCAAGACAAATACTGAGGGGCTGAAGCTCCCTGGGGGAGGACAAAAGGCATACAGGGTGGAAAAGCAATATGGTGCCCACTGTCTTGACTCTGGTCTGTGGTGATGGGAAATGACCCCAAGGGGGCTGGCAGCCTGGGTCTTTATCCTCCAGAAGGCCCCTGTTCACTGGCAGAAGTAGCTTTTGGCTCTCCAGCAGTTCAGGGGATGGAAGATGTCCAGAAGTGTGTGGGAAGGATAAACAAAACCCCTGCCTACCCTTTCTGCTGGGCTCTAAGCCTCTCGGGATTTGATCTCTGCCAATGTCTTGTTTTTTCTTGTTCTGCTCCACAGCTTCTTCCCATGAATTCTCTGACAGGTTCTTTTACTTTTCCCTCAGAATTTCTGAATTCTGATCTATTTTTTTTTTTTTTAATCTAAAACTTTTCCTTCTTTCTAAGAGGATCTGGAAGCTGATGTCTCTGGTCAGCCATCTTCTTTCTTCAACATTTGTTTAAATGCCTGCTATTTTCAGGTGCAAAAAAAGTATCTAAATCCTAAAAGCACCAGTGATTAAATTATTCCAGTAGATATTACACAGCACCTCTGTTTGAAATGAAATATTTTCCAAGTGATATATATTTATCACCAAAATTTATATTAAATATATCCACATTTTCCCATTTCTACTACTGCTACCCTAGACCAAAGTACCAGTGTCTCCTACTGAGCATGATAATTTGTCTTTCTATTAGTCTTTTGCAGCCTTCTCCTTCCCTGCCCATCTAGTCCCTACAATCTTAAGTGCATTTTCTGTAAAGCAGTTAGAGCAGTAAACATAAGATTTAATTCTGGTCATGTCACTCGTCTACCTAAAACCATTCATTGCCTTTCTATTGTACATATTTTGTACTTGCAAAACCCATAACAGTTTTCTAGAGTTGAACTCTCTTGATTGGGACCCTATGAACTTTTTTAAAGTCAGAAACTTTTATTTGGTTAGTCATCTTCATGCAAACTAGTACAGTCTCATTTATTTTAGATACTCAGCCCTCGTGTCTTGATTACATCCAGCTAAGAGAAAAGTATTTCATGTGGATCTGACAGTATGAAGCCATCAATGGTCTTGACACAATCAACAAGAGGGGGGAATGTTTTAATAATGTCCTTGGTGATAGATCCTATAGTATGCTATTTGGAATGATGCATATAAAGAAGGGAGATTATTAATGCCAGAGAGTTGAAATAACCAACAAATGAAGCCCTTTGGTTATGAATATTTGACTCAAGTGAATTAGCTAGAACTTACCATGTGCTCAATAATGGTAATTCCTAATCTTATTATCATAAAGAGTAAATAATATTGTAGTACGTTTAAAATTCATGTTGTTTATTATATAATGGAACATAGCTTAAGTTGTGTTTTGATTACCGAAATCATAATAAAATAAATGTGGCCATTGGTTTTCCAGTCTCACTAGTTAAGAAATAAAATAACAGCCATAAAATAGCATTTCACTGATACTCTCCCATCCTCTCTACTCAAAATCTGATCTGCCTCATGGCTCTCCTAAATTGTTCTAGTAATCACAAAGGGATGCTTTATGAGAGATCTGAGGATTAACTAATTGCCTTGAATACCAGATGGTATCTATTTTTCTTCTGTGTTGCTTCAGGGATGTCTCTAATCATCACTATCTCCAAAAGGGGGAGCTGTGTGACCAGGTTGCTACATATGCAAAGCACCACTAATACCACAGTAGCAATAATCAACAGTGGTAATCTTTGGTTATGATACCTAACATTGAAGGCAATGAGGCATCACAGCTGGTACCTTGCCATTGTCAACTACCACCACAATGGCTGCATCCATCAATCCTAATCCTGCTACCATATCTGCCAAGCCTTCTCCGATAACCCCAGTGATATTCCCAATGTGCCTTGCTCTCAGTGTCCCAGGAGTTCTATAGAGCAACACGCACTTAGCTTTTATTTGCCCCTTAATTATCACCTTCTCATTCTAATAATCAATTGAGTTCAATAATGCTAGAGTGAGGGATATTGTGCTATTCTCAAAATCACCTAGACTTTAATGCTCACCTTCCTTCACTTAATTTTACTCATTCTTTCTTTGATTTTGGTTTTGTTTGGGGGATGCGTAGAGAGTCTCAGTTTGTTATATAAATGAGTTTGTTTCCAGACTAAACTATTCATAGCAGGATTTTTTTTAGCATGGACACAAATTGGGGCCCTGACATACTAATTCATTTTTCAAAATCGTTAGGTGATAACATTTGACTTCTTGGTTTTCAGATATGTTCTGTATCATACCTGGGCAAAAATGCAGTGAATGATTAAGACGTAATTTAGAGAGAGAAAGAAGAGGAGTGGGAGGATTCAGAAACTCTTTCCTTGAACAAATTTAACACATCAATAATTTAATTTATAAAAGTTACCCAGAGTCTAAGTCTAGTTCTAAAAGAATCCATGGACTACTAAAGCTTCCCCAAAATCTAACGCTGGAAATCCATTTAAAAGTCAGATATATCCTACCTCACATTACCCAGCTCACTCAATTTTAAAGCATTTTGTTAGATCTCCTTTAAAGTAATGCCAGATTGTTAGCACAGGCAATAGTAATTACAGATAATCAAATTCTTACTACCTCAAAGATATTGCTTTGGCATGTCAGTTGGCCCCACAGCATGCAAAGATCTCAGATGCTGCTGGTGATGGTGATAATGGTGCCCCACCTGGCACATATTATGAGTTTAATATTTATTTCAAGAATTGGTTAATAAATGAATGATAGTCACTTACATTTTTATATAATAGAGTGCTATGAAACATTTTATCATCTGTTACTTGATTTGATTCATAAGACAATCATATGAGGTGAGCAGGGTTTATCGGTCCCAGTTTACTGATGAAACCTAGAGTGATTAAAGGATTTGCCCAGTAGTCGACAGTTAATAAATTAATTAATAGCATGGTCTTCTTCCTCTACATCTTTTCCTTGGCCTTTTAAAAATTCTTTTCTAAAGTGGCTTCTGTCCTTTTTATTATTTAAATATATATACACACATGTATAAATATATATTAAATATATATAAAGGTAATTGTATATAGTTATATGTAGATATATTTATTAATTATATGTATTTATAGATATCCTTACAAATTCATATATATATATATATATAAAACTTTATAAAAGCTTTACCATTGGGTTCTGATGATCCATCCCTGTCAATTCTGACTTAAAGCTCTTCTCATAGGATTACCCAGACTCTTCTCAAAATTTACTTCCCCTTCAGAAACCAGTCAAATAAAATGAATCCAATTTCTTTCCTAAGAGCTTTTACCTCAGTGCTTTGATTGGCAAATATCAACTACGCTACTTTAATAAGTACCACTCTTGACAAGACAATTCTTCTTAAACTCATGTTTAATGTCAATAGGTTGCTTCAATAGATCAGTTTCTATTGCATTAAGAAACAGCAGAGGGTAATAACTCAATTCATCTGAGGTTATTATGATAGAGGGGTTAAATCTTTTTTAATTTTTCACCCACAGAAAACCAAATACTCCTAATCCATATGATATAATTTT
This sequence comes from Indri indri, assembly GCA_004363605.1. Classification (NCBI taxonomy): domain Eukaryota; kingdom Metazoa; phylum Chordata; class Mammalia; order Primates; family Indriidae; genus Indri; species Indri indri. The sequence continues at coordinate 12,842 of RJWJ010004082.1, read as the reverse complement.
GCCAATATGTCACTGACAGGAATACTTTTTAATCTCCACCTGAATTACAGGAAGAAAAATGATGGTTTTCTTAAAATATCAGTCAGCAAAAATAAAATGTATTTGATGTTTCAAGTCAAAGATTAGATTTACTAAATAATTTAAGGAATGTGCTATCCTTGCTATTTAAATTTTGTTCTAATGAATAGCAATTGGACTTACCTGAGATTTGGTGAAAATGCAGAATCTTAGGCCTCACAATTAGATCATTCCTATTAGACTGTCCCATCCTTTCCCCAGAGCTAGTGATTCAGCAGCAAGTCTAGGTTGCTATCCAAGAGCTTAATACGTATCTATTAAGGTTACCAGTGTCGCAGAGGCTGCCAATCCAAAAAGGACATGGACTGTAACAGTAGTCATCCCTACAAAAGACAACATTGAGTTGACTTGAAGCTAAGAAAATAACCACAGTCATGGGTCACTTAACAAGGGGGACACAGTCTGAAAAATGTATCATTGGGCAATGTCATCATTGTGTGAACATCATAGAGTGGACTTACATAAACTAGATGATATGGACTACTACACACCTAGCCTATATGAGATAGCCTATTGCTCCTAGGCTACAAACCTGTATAGCATGTTACTTTACTGAATACTGTAGATAATTGTAACACAATGGTATTCGTGTATCAAGAAAATCTAAACATAGAAAAGATACAGTAAAATACAGTAAAAAAAAATAAAAAAAAAATGGTATACCTGTACAGGCTATTTACCACGAAAGGAGCTTGCAAGACTTGAAGTTGTTCTGGGTGAGTCAGTGAGTGAGTGATAAATGAATATGAAGGCCTAGGACATTACTGTACACTACTGTAGACTTTAGAATCACTGCATACTTAAGCTACACTACAATGGAATATTATTCTTCCATAAAAATAATGAAGTGTGGGTGCATGCTACTACACTGACGAACCTTGAAAACATATGCAAAGCGATGCTGGATACAAAAGGCTACATATTGTATAATTTCATTTATACGAAATATGCAGAATAGGCAAATTCAAGAGATAGAAAGAAAATTGGTAGTAGCAGGGGACTAAGTGGAGCGGGTGTTATGGAGTGACTACTTATTGTATATGGGTTGGTATTTGGGGTGATGAAACCATTTTATAACTGTATAGTAGAGTTGCAGTGAATGTCCTCAATGCCACTCAATTGTACACTTTTAATGGATTAAAGGGGTAAATTTAATGTCATTCATATTTCATCACAGTATAAAAAGTAGACAGAGTCAATATATATTCATACATTATGTCTGCAGGAAACAGAAGAGAGAGAAATCAAGATGATGTGTTATATTTCAAAATCTAAGAGAGTATGTTTTAAGTATTCTCACCACACAAAAAAATGATAAGAATCTGAGGTAATGCATGTATCAATTAGCTTTATTAAGCCTTTTCACAATGTATATATATTTTAAAACATCATTGAATAACATAAATACACACACTTTTTATTTGTCAATTTAAAAAATTAAAAATAGAAAATGAGACCCAGGTTTCAGTTTGGAAAAAAATGAGTAATGGCCAAGTTAATGGATCGGGCACATTTTTGCAGAGAGAAAGGAAGGTGGGTTTGAGTTTAAAATTTTCAAGTTGAGACATTCATACAACACACAAACAAAGATGACAAGCAATCAGTGGAACATAGAGATTTGTAACTGAGGAGACAAATCTGGACTAGAGGTATGGTTTAGGAAGTGATAAATGATGTCGAAGACATTAGAGTGGATGAAATCATAGAGGGAATAAAGAATCCTAAGAACTTCATTACTTAAATGTTAGACAAGATGTGAGGATAAAAGCCAAAACTATTTGGGCGAATAGATCTCAGGTAACAGGATAGTTAGTTAGGAGCTTAAGGTTGATTCCAAGAAGAGACAGTGATTTAATGAAAGAGGAAGTAGTAGAAAGTATTGACAGTTAATTAGACCTCAGATGGAGATCATTATTCTAAGTGAAGTTTCTCAGGAATGGAAAACCAAACACCACATGTTCTCACTAATAAGTGGGAGCTAAACTATTGGTACACACAGGCACAAAGAAATATAAAGGATGTTGGGAACCAAGAAGGGGTGTGGGGTAATAACTTATCTATCAGAGACAATGCACTATTCTGGTGATGGGCACACCAAAAGCCCTGGCTGAAGCATTATTTATACAAGATATCCATGTAACAAATAAATTTGTACCCCCTTAATATTTTGAAATAAAAACTTTAATAGGTATACACAAACAAAAAAATATATAGACTAAGAAGCCGGGTGTAGTGGCTCATACCTGTAGTCCCAGCTACTCTGGAGGCTGAGGCAGGAGGAATCATTTGAGCCCAGAAGTTCAAAGCCAGTGTGGGCAACATAGTGAGACCCCAATATCTTCAAACATAATAAAATATATGTGGACTAAGAACGGAGTCATGCCATTTGTATTTAGTATTTAGTAATATGGAGTCAGTCATTGCCAATTTACTTTAGAAAGAAAGCAGGTGTTAGAAATCTGATTGAAATTGAAGAATGTGTTGTGTTTAGGGCAAGAAATGGAGAACAGTAATAATATACAACTCAACGGAGAATGTTGGCTATGAAAGGTGAGATTAGAGCTGTGATTTGAAGTCAATATGCTGTCCTTTTTGAAAATGGAGACAATTAAGTACATTCTAAAAAATAATTAAACATACCATTGCTGAGGGAAATTGTCACAAACGATGGTTCTTATATTCTGGGAAGTGAACACAGAAGAATTGTATAAAATATAATAAAAAAGTTAAGCAATATCGTAGTAGTATTATGATCTTGCTATTTCAGGGACAGCAAAATATTCTTCTGATAATGTGCAATGTAATATTTCATGATTACATAAAAGGTAACATAGGTATATTTTACTATACATTAAATTAGAATAATCTCAGGAATGAAAAATTAGAAATCTGTTAAATATCCACTTTTTGTTCCTCCTTAGAATGGATCATTGGCACTGATAAACATATCAGCATTTACTTGCATGCATTTTATAGAATTCAGGAGCAATGTTTATTGACTTTCTAATTAAATCACTTCATGTCACCTAAAACCTTTCCATTGAAACTCAAAATGTGGCAAAGCTTACGGGACTATATTGTTGATTTATTTAATGAGTCTTTTGCTATTTTTGGTGCTAAAGTTGGAATTTTTATGCTAAACATGATCTTTTATAAATTCCAAGTATTGTGGAATATAAGGAAAAATAACTTTAAAAACAACAAAAAGTAAGTGACTATTTTTCTTAAGGTATAGTTTATGTACATAATTAAAAATAAAAACACAACCATGAGTTTAATTTGACAGATATTGTGACACCATCTGTGAAAAATACAAAAGAGAATGATTAACATATATTATTTACTTCCACAAGGGTTGCATTTCCTAGTGTGGTCTGATATATTTGGCTCAGTAAAATCTTTAAAGCATACATTTTATAAATATTTGAACATTAGATCTATTGAATTAAAATATTATACATTAGATAATATCAGTTTTAGTTCCAGGTGAAACTGAAGAATAACTATATTTCAAACTACCAAAAATATATAGAATTAGTATATGTATTTTTCACGATAAAGTATTGTAAACAAAGAACTAAACTCTAGTATTCTAAAAGTATTGAAGCTTCTTGAGATGCTGACACAGAGCACAGGCTATAAAATGTATTGGCTAAGAGTATGGACTTTGATGTCAAATAGATTTAAGCTCAGAGGTATGGTTTTACACACTAAATGATTGATCTTGAGCAAATAATATCTCCCCTTAAATCCCTTTCCTCATCTGTAAAAGGGGAAAATAATAATACCACCCATTTCACAGCTTTCCTTTGATAATACTTTATCTATGACATTACCCTTGATTCATTTTTAAAGTCAGTTCACAAGTATTTATTGAAAAGCTACTGGTCTCACAAATCCTTATCTTAGAGCCGAATATTAGGTTGGTGCAAAAGTAACAGTGGTTTTAGCATTATTGAAATTTGCCATCTGATGTTGGAATACATTCTTAAATAAGTGTGGTTATGTTATACATCATTTTACTATTCATTTCTCACTTTATGGTTTTTTGCTAATGACTTATTACTTGCTATTTATTTTAGACTATGGAAATGATCTTAGACAAAAAGCAAATTTGAGGGATTTTCTTCTTTGAGTTCAAAATGAGTCGTAAACTAGTGAAGACAACTCACAACATCAATAACGCATTTGGCCCAGGAACTACTAACAAACATACAGTGCAGTGGTGGCTCAAGAAGTTTTGCAAAGGAGAGGAGAGACTTGAAGATGAGGAGCGCAGTGGACGGCCATCAGAAGTTGACAACGACCAGTTGAGAACAATCACTGAAGCCAATCCTTTTATTAATATATCTTGGAATTCAGGATTATTTAGGGTAAATTTGCATGTATTATGCATTACCTGACACCTCTGGGATGGTATAGTACCTTTTATTTAAAAATGTATATTCCTATAATGAAACATGAATAGTAACACTGAGTTGGGTAAGTACAAACTGGAAATAGCCTGAAATCAGTTTAGGTCAAATTGGCCATCAAATAAATGATGAAAAAACATTTTTTTTTTTTTTGAATTTTGAATTGCATCTAAAGTGCTATGGACATCAAATGGTTTCTTAATATGTATAATACATTGTGATAATTGTTGAAGGAGAAACCATGTATATTTTACAACATACTTTAGTGATATTCACAAGAATATGAATAGACAATATTTACAAGGCTTTCCTGACCATCAGAATCTGTTTATAGATTTCCACAGACATTAATTCAGGAAAAATGAGGAAACTGAGGCAAATTGAAATAATTCCCTCTGGCTTCTCTAACTGTAATTTTTATTATTTCAAATTAATCATTTATACTGTTGGAAAAGTTCTCTTCCTGAACATTAAATATTTGTACTATAATCATTTTGCCTAAAAATATTCCAACTTTTCCCCCACAGTTTGTATGATACATAAAATCTTCTTAGCAGGACAAGGTCACTTAGATCTCTGTCAAGCCTCACACTTTCCATTGCATCCTGCTGACTCTATAATCATACCGTGCTAAATTCTTAGTTTTTCTCAAAGTGTTTTGCCCTTTTTATCTGTCTGACTTTATATATGCCACAGGGATTGGTGTTTAGATGGATCTAAAGGTAACAAAAAATAAATTTTGAAATGACAGCAGAATGCTGTTATAATAATGCAAATATATACTACAGTGATAGAAATGGCACTGCAAAGGAAAGAATATGTTTGAAAAACTGCTAAATAGTTGAGTGTGAGATTTGAAAGAGAGGAAATAGTAACTACTTAAATATCCACACTTGAATAATTAGAAATAACCACAATAAAATAAAATTACTTACTATAACATAGTTTCATTGAGGAATACTTGTCTATAAATATAGCCTCATTTCTGGTAACTGTCCAGGCTAAACTTAATGAGTCAGCCTTGTGAAACGTCAGATACCTTTTGAACTTATCAGATACCTCAAAACATTGCTAAACTCTCTTCTTGGTCCACAACTCATGCGTTTATACATTCTACCATGTTGACTTAATACCCAACATGTTCTCGGTACTTTGCTGAATATTGGTGATACAATGTGGGGTAATAGCAAAGTCTTTGTTTGAATTAATTGCTCCCAAATTGTATAATTACAAGTGGAGCCAAATTCTATGATAAAGCAATATGGGGCATTGAGAGCTTACAACAGAGAAAGTGACTTCCCTCAATTTAAGATGATTAAGAAAAGATCTGAAGGACAAATTTAGGTTAACTAGCAGATGTGGTGGGGCGATGGGAAGTACCATTTAACAAGAAAGAATAGTGTATAAAAAGACCCTATATTGGGAAGGGGAAAGGCTACTTTTGGCCTATGGAAGGCCAATATGGCTGAAGAACAAAGAAGAAAAGAATAAGAGTAGCTGTGTATGATTGGATAGACCTGTGGAGGCTAGCCCAGGTAGAACTCTGTAGGTCAACTGATGAATTTTATTCTTTATCCAAAAAGCAATTGGAAATATCTGAAAATCAATTAATATATACACTTTATTAATAGAATAAAAGACAAAAACCACATGGCCATCTCGGGAGACATAGTAAAAGACTTTGACAAATACAACACTCTTCATTATAATATTGACATACTGAGAATAAAAGGAACTTTGTCAACCTGACAAAGGGCATCAACTACAATAATAAAAAATAACCACTTACAGCAACCATCACATTTAATGGTGAAAGACAGAATGTTCCTCCCCTAAGATCAGGAACAGGGCAAACATGACCACTATCACCTCTTCTATTTAACTGTTTGCTGGATGTTCTAGCAAGGTAATAAAGGAAGAAAGTAAAATAGAAGGCATTTTGTTTATAAAAGAAGAAATAAAAAACTTTTTATTAACAGGCAATATGATTTTGTGTATAGAAAATGTTATAGAATCCACAAGGCTAACAACATCTCAGGGCGCAAGATCAATTCAATTTTAAAAAAATACATTCCTTTGCCACATTCCAGCCATGATTTGAGACATGCCCTTTCCCCGCCTACAACGCTCACCGGGTCCATTAGTTGTGAGTTTACCCACCCCCTACCCTGCACCCCCAAAGAATATTACTACTGTGTGAGCACCTTGGTGTTCATCAGTCAGTGCCAGTTTGATGGCGAGTATATGACATGTAACCAAAATGTTCGTACCCCCATAATTTCCTGAAATAAAAAAAATACATTTCTATATACTAACAATGAACAAAACACAAATGAAATTATTTCAATTACACCAAAATAATGAAGTATTTAGGAATACATTTAACAGAAGAACTTTAAGAATTTGAACATCAAAGTCTATAAAACACTGCTGAAAGAAATTATGAAATATTAAATAAGTGGAGAGATACATTCATGGACTGAAAGAGGTGATGTTTTGGGAGAGATGTCAATTCTCCACAGATTTATATATTAATTCAGCAAAATTTTTATCAAAATCTTAACTGGTGTTTTTGGAAAAAATTATCAAACTAATCCAAAATTTATATGAAAATTCAAAGAACCACAAATATCCAAAAAAAACTTGATAAAGAAAATAAAATTGGATAAGTCACACTATCCAATTTTAAAACTTACTACAATGAAGTAATTAAGTGTGTTACTTGCATAAGTGTAAAAACATTTATTAATGGTCCAGAATTGGACTCCAGAAATAAGTCCTTAAATTTACGGTCAAATTATTTGTCAACGATGCTAAAGCAATTCAGTAGGTAAAATAGTTTTTTCAACAAATGATTCTGGAATAGTTAGGTGTCTACATGCAAAGAGATTAATTCAGAACCTTATCTCACAACATGTACAAAAATTAATTCAAAATGGATTATTGTGCAGAAAAGACCTAACACAGCTGGCCCGAGACTGCTATCCTTAGAAAGGCATGCTCTTGGCTAATGTATGGGAATAGATTTTAGGAGTATTCCCACCATTCCCTAAATGATAGCAGTGGCTTACTGTGAATGGTTTGTACAAACAATATGCTTAATGCTGAATACTTGCTTTCCTTCGGGTAGTCTGGAGTTTTCATTCATGTTATAGACAGGACGCCTACATGCCCATCCCCAGAGAAAACCATGGACAGTAAATCTCTAATGATCCTTCCTAATATGCAACATCTTACATGTGCTGTGACAATTAGATACTAGAGAAATTAAGTGCCTTCTGTGTGAGTCCAGGTACCCTTGTAAGCTTGTACATGGTTTATTCTGAACTTTACCCAATGTACTTTTTTCCTTCACAGATTTTTCTTTGTTTCCATTTACTGTGATAAATCTTAGCTGAGTGTATGACTTTATGTTGAGTCCTGTGATTCCACCTAGCAAATCACCAAATCTGATGGTGGTCTTAGGGAACCTCAACACAATCATACACCTAAGAAAACATAGGAGTAAACACTCATGATCTTGAGTTAGGCAAAGATTACTTAAATGTGACACCAAAAATCATAAGGAATAAAAAAAATGATATTTTATCTTTATCAAAATTATTTTTTTTTCATTTAAAGACTTAAGAAAGTGAATAGGCAAGCTATAGAATGGGCTAAGAAAATAGTTTCAATCTGATATCTGATAAAACATCTCATCCAGAATATATATGTACACATACATACACACATATAATATGACCTAATAAAAAGACAAAAACCCAATTAAAATGCACAAAATATGTGAATGAACATTTAACCAATAAAATACATGAATGACTAATAAACACATGAAAAGATGCTCACCTCAAAATCATTACTCTTTGAAAATTAAATCCACACTGATGTATCACTTCATATCTGCTGGAATGACTATGATCCAAAAGACAGACAGTAACAAGCATTGTTGTGGATGTAAAGATAAAAGAACCCTCATACTGTGCTGTTTGGCACATAAAATAGTAGAAAAACTTTGACAAATTATTTGGCAGTTTCTGATATTGTTGAATATAAATTTACCATATGACCAAGTATTCCACTCTTAGATATATAGTCAAGAAGAAAAAAAATGTATTTCCACACAAGGATGTCCATAGCAGCATTATTCATAATAGGCAAAGCGTCGGAGGAAAATGACCTCAGCTGGTGAATGGTTAAATAAAAGTGTTATATTCATACAACGCAATGCTGTGCACCATTAAAGAAGAACAAAGCATTGGTGAGTTCTACAACACGGGACCTCAAAATCATTATACTAAGTGAAAGAATACAGGCATATAAGACTACACATATTGTATGACTAATTTATATGATTTGTCTGAAAATAAATTTATGCAGAGAAAAGATATTCATATGTACCTGCGGCTTGGAGTGGAAAGCAGAGTGACTGCAAGTAGGTCCCCAGTTTCTTTTTGCAGTGATAGAGTTATTCTAAAATTAGATTGTGCTTATAGTTGCACAACTGTAAATTTTCTAAAAATTGTTTAATTTATCCTTGAAATTACTGAATTTAATATATGAAATCATAACTCAGTAAAGCCATTTGTCATGGCTCAGTAAATGTAATTTTGCAAATTTATCTTTATGCGCTTGAGAAGGAAATGGTCCCATGTTAATGGTGTTCAATCATATACTATGTAATAGATCTTTCCTGTTGCTTTGTATTTCTCTCAAATTTTGCTTTATTTATTTTGAAGCTATCTCATTAAGTACAAAGTTTTAAAATATCTCCCTTATGAATCAAACTTTTCATTAATATTATACCTAATAATGAGTTTTATCATAGACACTGTTTTGCTTAAAAACTATAGTTATTCCAGATTTAATTTAGATAGTATTTAACTTTTGGCATTTTGGTGTTCTCATTTTTAGAATTGTTTTATGATCTGAAATATGGTCATTATGGTAAATTTTCCATGTGCATTTTAAAAATGTGTATTATGTTGTTGATAGTGGGGTATTTAACAAACATCAGTTAGGTAAAGTTGGTCAATGTTGTACTTCATCTATTCCTTAGAAATTTTCTATCTATTTGTTCTATTAATTTTTGAAATAGGAGAATTAAAATATCTGACTGTAATTGTGGTTTTGTCTATTTCTCCTTAAAATTCTATCACTCTTTACTTCATAATTTTAAGTAACAAAACAGTTAAGTTTGTTATGTTCATTATAATTATGACAATGTATTCTTTATATCAAGAGATATTATTTGCTCTGAAATCTACTATGTCTGATGTAGGTATAGTCATTCTTGATTTACATTGATTAGTAACCACATGGTATATCTTTTTCCTTTCTTTAACTTTTAACCTATTTGTGTCTTGTAGTCAGCATATAGTATATAGACATATCCTAGGTTATTTTCCAATATGACAATCTATGCCTTTTAATTGGGGGTGTTTAACAATTTACATTAGTGGAATTAGTGATATATTTGGGTTTAAATCTATCACTTTGCTTTGTTTTCTACTTGTTCAATCCATTCTTTGTTCCCTTCTTGCTCTTGTTCCATCCTCTCTTTTTTTTAATCAATAAACTTTACTTTTAGAGCAGTTTTAGGTTCACAACAAAATGTAATAAAATGTATGGAAAATTCCATTATTACCCATCCCCTCTGAAGCACAAGTTCCCCCACTGTTGATATCTTGTACCGCACTGGTACATTTGTTACAGCTGATGAACCTGAACCTACACTGACATACTATTATTACCCAGAGTCCATAGTTTATATTAGGGTGTTCACATTCTATGGGTTTTGACAAATGTTTAATGATATATATTTACAGTTGAGGTACCATATAGAAAAAATCTTACTTTCTGGAAATTCCTCTATGCTCTGCCTTTTTTTCCTTCCCTACCCCCAACACCTGGCAACTACAGATGTTTTTATTTTCTCCATGGTTTGCCTTTTCCAAAATGTTATAGAGTTGGAATCATACAGTTTCTAGGCTTTCAAATTAGCTTCTTTGACTTAGTAATATGCATTTGAGTTTCTTATTCATATATTTTTATGGCTTGATAGCACATTTCTTTTTTAGCACTGTATAATATTCCCTTTTCTGGACATATCACAGTTTATCCACTTATCTACTGAAGGGCATCTTGATTGCCTCCAAGTTTTGGCAATTCTTGGAATAAAGATGCTATAAATATCTATATGCAGATTTTTGTGTCAATGTAGAGTTTTAATTCATTTGAATAAATACTAAGGAGTGTTATGTGTATTATAGGTAAGATATGTTTAGTTTTATAAGAAACTACCAAACTGTCTTGCGAAGTGGCTGTACCATTCTGGATGTCCACCACTAATTAACGAGAGTTATTGTTGCTGCACATCCTCACCAGTATTTGATGTTGACAGTTTTTTGGATTCTAGTCATTCTAATAAGTGTGTAATTGTATCTTATTGTTGTTTTAATATGCAATTCCTTAATAACATTCGATGTCGAATATCTTTTCATATGCTTACTTGCCATCTGTGTATCCTCTTGGGACAGGGACTGTTCAAGTATTTTTTAAACAGGTTGTCTATATTTTCTTCTTGAATTTTAAGAGTTCTTTTTATATTCTGGAAAACAGCCTTTACCAGATGTATCTTTTGCAAGTATTTTCTCTCAGTCTGCAATTTACTTTCTCATTCTCTTGATATTGTCTTTCACAGAGCAGAAGTTTTCATTTTAATAACCTCTAGCTTATCAAGAGTCTTAATATCACACTTCCATTTCTCTCCTCCTAACATTTGCCTTTGGTGTCCAATTTATTTTAGGTTTATATATGTTATAAGCACACACTACATTGTTATTATTTTTATTGAAATAGTTAATTTTCTTTTAAAAAGTTACTTAAGCATAGTTGTCCCTTAATATCTATGAAGGATTGGGTCCAAGAGCCCTGTGGATACCAAAATCTATGGATGCTCGAGTCCCTTATATAAAATGGTATAGTATTTATATATAACCCACACATATCTTTCCCTATATTTTTAATTATCTGTAGGTTACTAGTAAGACCTAATATAACATAAATGCTACATAAATAGTTGTTATGCTGTATTGTTTAGAGAGTTATAACAAGAAAAAAAGTCCACACGTGCTCATTAAAGATGCTGTTTTTGTAATTAAATATTTTTGATCCATGGTTAATTGAATCTATGGATAGAGAATCCACAGATACAGGGGGCTTACTGTATACAGAAATCTTGCATATCTACCTATATAGTAACCAAAGTAACTTTTTATTTCATTTTTGTAGATCTGTATTTATACCTGGTTTTATTTTCTTCATAAAGGAATTCCTTTAACATTTTGGTAGGGCTTGTCTTCTGGTGATGAATTATTTCACCTTTTTTATATCTCAAAACAAATCATTTTACCATGGAATTTACAGTCTTTTCACTGGTTATAGAATTCTGAGTTGACTATTTTTCAAGTACTTTGAGATGTTTCTCAAATGTATTTTTGCTTGCATTGTTTCCTATGAGAAATCTGTTGTCATTCTGAAGTTCATTTCTCTGTACATGTGTTTTTATTTCTCTTCCTGTTTTTAATATTTTCTAATCATTGCTTTTGAGAAATTCGATTACAATTTTATGTGTGTAATTTTCTTCATGTTTCTGGTACTTAAGATTGACGTCTTGGAACTGTGGATTTATAATTATTAGTATAATCAAATTTGGGAAATTTTCAGACGTTATGCAGTTATTGTTTTCTGCTGCTCTCTCATTTGGCAACTTCCATTACCCCATATTACAGCTTCGTGCTCACTGAAATCTCCCTGATGGCTCACTGTCACAATTTTTATTTTTTTAAACATGTGCTGCTTCTCGTTTTATTTTAGATAGCACTTTGTTGCTATGCATTCAAGCTAACTAATCTTTTCTTCTGCAATATCTAATCTGTCATTAATATCATCTAATATTTTGTATTTTGAATTTCAGACATTGCCTTTACAATTTTAATTAGCTTATTTTTAAATATCTCTGTCTGTAATTAAGTTGTTAACATCTCAAATGCAGTTGTAATAACTAGACATCACCATTTGACAATTATGACATAGTTGTCAATTATGGTTAGTTTTGATTTATCCAATATTCTCTCTATTGTTGGCCTTATGTTCCTGCTTCTTTGTATGCCTGGTACATTTTTATCGCAATTCAGCCTTTGTTAATTTTATCTTTTTGAGTTCTAGTTATTTTTTGTATTCCTATAAATAGTCTTCAGTTTTGTTTTGGAACACGGCTAAATTACTTGGAAATGGCTTTGTTTTGTTTGTTTGGTTTTTGCTTTCTTTTAAGTTTTTTTTTTTTTTTTT
>RJWJ010004081.1:0-79231 GCA_004363605.1 Indri indri | reverse complement strand
CAAGGGCAGAGAATAGGGTTCCGGTGGACTTATAGGGCTGCAGCACCAGAGAAGCCTTGGGACAGGAAGTGAGAAATACCCTCTGGGCCTAGGTGGGCCCTGTCAGACTGCACTGGGCGGACAGGCACTGGCTTGCACAGAGCTGGACGCCCCACCACGGGGGCCAAGATGATGGTGAAGTGATGTACCAGAGGTGTCCAGTACAGATTCTCTTTTTCATAAGGGAAGAAAACTATTCCTAAAGCCCTCAGCAGATCCCCGCTTATGTGCTGTCTCACGGTCTCAGTGTCCACAACTGTGTGTCATGCTCACCCGTAAATTTAAAGGAGCCCATGAATGTATGTATTTGCCATTTATAGCTTCTAGAGTAAAAGGTGAGCTTTGCCAGCAAGAAACAAGGGGTAGTATATATGTCTTGATCAGTGGAAGGTATCTTATAAACTCCTTGTTAAAGTTCTGTGTCCAAGGAAAAGAGGAGAAAGTCATCAGGATAATGTGGCAGAGAGACTGCTTGCTAGTGTTCCCCAGCATCCTCTCTTCTCTTCTTCCGCAGTCACTGCACATTTGGAACAGCACATGTCTACCCAAAACAAAGACCGCAATTCCCAGCCTCCTTCACAGCCAGGCGGGTCATGTGATTGGGGTCTGGACAATGAAATTGAGCAGATGTAATATGTGTAACTTAGGGGCGAGAGTCAAAAGGCTATTTGGGGCCATGGTAAGGAAGAGGAATAACGAGGAAACAATAATACTTTATTCGGTTCCTACTTTGTTCCCAGCTGGGTCCATTGCTTCCATGGTATTTCATTTTCGGTTCTCATGCCAACTTGCAGGGAAGGCATTATTATTTCTATTTTATAGCTGAGGAATCTGAAGCTCAAATACACATTTGAAATTGACATTAAAGACAGAGGAGTCATGTAAGAGTGGCAAGATTATTTCGCTTTGTAACTGTCCCTGTGTTTCAACATATTTCCCTCTCCCCTCCCCTCTCACGGGTGTTCTGAGGGTCTTTTCGCCTCACCTAGCCACTCCCATGGTTGTCAGAGTCACTCACTTGGGGAGCAAACCTCAAGGCAAAAGACAGAGTATTGGGTTGCTTGCTTGCCCAGGGATTTTTTTTCCACTACCCAAAACAAGGTTAAACTCAGTAGGAAAAAAGGGAGGAGAGTGGGGCAACTGAGATGCTTGAGAGGGAAGAGAAAGTTCAGTTCTACAGGAGGGGGAATTAGTGGAGTCTTTGCATGTCAATGACTAGGGAGCTGGGAGCAAGCTGAATCATGCTCAGTGCCACTGACCTGAGGACACTGCCAGGTCCTCTGCACCCCAGCTGGCCCACCATCTACATAAAACCCACCACCTAACAGTCCTAACACCTTGGGGTGGCAGATGGCCAGAAGGGAAATGCTCTCTCCTAACCACAGAGGTACTGGGGAAAACAAGCTAGCTATTTCTCTACAAGCCAAAAAAGCAGGGGATACTGTATCCACATTATGAAGGGCATCTTAGCACAGGAGCACCATGTGGAGTGTTAAGTTTGGTTTTAAAATAGATATCTGATAATTGCGTAGAGTAGTGGGAAGCTCTTGTCAGCTCAGCATGAGGTGATACAGGCTAAAGACGAGAAAGAAAAAGGAGGGATGAATGGGTGGGCATTAAGTAGACAGACTATACAATGCTTGGTGGTTGGCAGCACATAAGAGAAGAAAGAAGAAGAAGGGTTTGGAATATTGGTGTTCTCATGGACCCCAGGGAGAATAGTGAATGATGCTACTACAGGCGGAAATAAAGAAGAAAAAAGAGTGGAGAGTAAGCATGGAAGGAAAGATAACTTCTGCTTTGGACAGAAGGAATTAGAAGTAATGTATGGACACCCATTTAGAAATGCCCACTAAGCACAGAAGTAGGACTGGAACTTGGGAAAGAGGTCAGAATGGAGGACAGATCTGAATCTATTCGGCAGACATCTGGTGAGCTATTAGGTGCAAGACTGTGAAGTGTCCCCGATACGAGGTTAACAAGACTGTTACTGGCCAGAAGGTCATTTGAACTCAGCTGACAGGTTTTCAGTACACTACTGAGCTCTCCCAGGGAAAAGAGGGAAAGGGAAGGGTCAGAAGGCTGAGGTTAGGGCCTTTTGGAGGGAAGAGTTTAAGGGGATGGAGCGCAGCTCCAAGGGCTGCCAAGCGGTCAGGGGAAAGCAGAGCTGACAAAAGGCGCACATTTGCAATTAGGAGGGCCTGGCTGCCTTTGCTAGTTCACTTTTGGTAATTTATGGGAGCAGGGAATGGAATACAGGACAGTAGGGCTAGAGGTACAAGGAAGACAGGGAGCCAAAGGCATGGCCTTTCCATTCTAGACATCTGGAGATGTACTTACTATTCCAAGACTGTTACAGGCAGAAGTTCAGCACAGCTGTCTCCTATTCATCCTGGAATGTAAAACTGAGGAATATTTTGTAAAGAAAAGAGGGACCATAAGATGGTACATT
Organism: Indri indri; assembly: GCA_004363605.1. Lineage (NCBI taxonomy): Eukaryota > Metazoa > Chordata > Mammalia > Primates > Indriidae > Indri > Indri indri. Next base: position 76,740 of record RJWJ010004081.1, on the reverse strand, counting down.
CAGGAGACAGCACAGGCAGTGTGTCTTCGCCCTGGGACAAGAGAAATCAGTGCTCATCTCTAGGCAGGAAGGATTAAGTCTTTGCAAAAGACATGTTAATATAAAGGGTCATGCCCTAGAGCAGGGAGAAGAGAGAGGAATGGTGTTGTAGTGTATGGGGAACTTTGGAGAAAGGGAGAGCACTTCTTCCTTCGAGACTGAGAGAGAAAGAAAAGATGGAGAAGAAACAGCCAAGTTTGGGGATGAAGAGGGGCAAAGAGGGACCTCACTGGTGAAACAGCTAAAATTGGATGGATCTTTAGTGTAGCCCCACTGAAAGGAGCACAGTCAGAACAATAGATGGAAAAAGAACTGCTAAGCAGACATGGGCAGCTGGCACAGGACTGGCAAAGCCAGCACAATCTCAGGACACAAGTTGTGCCCCAGGAGAGGAGCTGAGGAGGTACTTCCCCCAATCCCACTGCAGCCAGCACCATGTTCCCCCAGCAGCTATAAAGGGAGAGCAGAGCCTACTATCCTAATATCATTACAGGGAGAAACTCAGCACAGCTCATTCCTATTCCTCCTGGATTGCAAAACTAAGGGATTATTTATACAGCAAGCAGATGCCAACCCAAATAAACTGGCCAGTAAAAATAATCACAATTTTACTATGTTAAAGTATGTGAAAATAGAGTATAGCTGAACAGAAAATCCATAAAAAGAAGATTCAGATGTGCATACCAAAAGAGCTTCAGCTTCTACACGTAAAAGCCTAGCTGTGGTTGTATAAATTCAGCTAAGTTCAATGCCAGACAAAACCTGAGGTGGTGAAGATAGGAGGCTTTACTATCACATAGGAAGCTTTTGGCTGCACCAACAAAAACCTAACCAGGAAGGACTTAAACAATAAGAAAAATGAGTTCTCTCACACATCAAGAAGTTTCAAAGTTGGGTTCCAAAGTTGGTTAATTCAGCAACTCTACAAAGTCATCAAGAAACTAGATGACTAGTTTTTACTAATCTCCATCCTCATCTTACGGACTTACCCTCGTAAGCCAGTTCCCCTCATGGTCTCCAGGGGGTCACCCTATTTGCAGTGGTGAAGTGGTAACATGCAGAAAACCTCCAAAAATAGGAAAACAGGATCATTTCCTGCTGTGCAACTCTTTTGATGAGCAAGGAAAACTTTTCCCAGAGCCTCACCCCAGAGCAGACTTCTGCTCATTGGCCAGATTGGGTCACATGCCCACCTTTAAATCAATCACTGGCAAGCAGATGGAGAGTCTATTATCGGCTTAATCAAGCGACCCCTGGGAACTGGATAGTGAAAAAAATCAAGGTCCTATTAATAAGGAAGAATAGAGGAAATGACTATTGGCTAGGCAGTCAGCATTGCCTGTCACATATTCTGTGTTAGCAAGTCAGAGAATCATGATAGGATGGTTCATAAATGAGGAAGGGGTTCTGTGCCATCAACCAGGACCACAAAGGAATTTCAAGGTATCTGACCTAGTTACTCAGCTCAAATCCATTTGCACATATCCAAAAAACATGCTCTCCATTTAGATATCTTTAATCAAGTATTTCAGCAGTGTAGCCTGGTAGAGTAGGATCAGACAGACCTAGCTACCTATCCTGGCCCCATGACATGCACATACAAAAGTGACCTTGGCCAAGCCATTCCAACGTAGCTTCCTTCTCTCATAATCTTGTGTCTACTGTGGAGATTAATAAACAAAGAATCCCGGTGTATAATAAGTACTATTAAATATAAGGATTGTGATTATCTTCTAAATTATAATCCAAGAATTATAAATGGACTGCCCTGATTTATAGTCTAGGCTAATCATTGCTAAAATTATTCTACTGAATTTAGCTGTTAAATATAGGTTGATAAGAAAATCAATCCACTCTAGCATCATAAGTACAAACCTAAAAGTATTTTTAGCAAAGAACTGCTGAAATATATATGCAGTTAAAACCGTAATAACAGATCAAAATAAGTCCTCATCAGCAGACCAGACATTCTGCTTTCTGATAAAAGTAAGAATTTAGGGGAATTTATTGAAATAAATGTCACATTAGCAGAGACATTGCAAATTGCTTACCCAGAATAAATAGGGACAGTAAATAAGTACAGAGTAACTTCCAATTTCTTTCTCAATCCAGCTATGTAACACTCTCATTCTGAACTTTATAAAGTCCCACTTTTAATCTCACTTCTCATCTCTAAACCGTACTGTTTTGGTTGCCTCTCCGATACATTGCCAGTCCCTCATTCTGATATCCAATGCCATTGGGATCTAGTCCATCTTACCTTTCACTTTTTTTCCGGTTCACATGAGTCTTTTATCCCATCTCTGTACCTGCCCCAATACCTTCCCATCTCAACAGCCTCCATCCCACAGAAGAGTGGCAAGGACCCCACTCAAGGCAGCCTTCTGTGAAGATCCAGTCCTCAACGATCCACACAATTCTCCTCTGCCTCCTACCACACTTAGGTTTCATCCGAGTCCACACAGGGTTATACTGAGGGCAGTCGGGATAGCAACAGTGAGGGCTCTTGAGTGACACAACAGCTAAGTTCAAAGCCTGGATCCACCACTTACTAAGCCTGTGACTTTGGGTAAGTCCTAACTAAACTTTTTGGGCCTCGGTTTCCTCATCTTCAAAATGGGGATAATAATAGATCTCTAGGCTTATTGCATATTAAATAAAATAATGCATATAAAAAGTTTATGCAAAAAAAAAAGTTTATGCATAGTACCTGGAATATGGTATGAGTAAAGAAGAGTTCAATAACTGTTGGCTGCTATCTGCTACAACTGTCTGCTCTCAAATTGCAGTCTTGCCCCACTGGTCCACCTGAAATCCCTGTGGACAATGACCAGGAAGGACAGATCCCTTGCCCTGCCCAATGCTTTCATCAAGTCCCGCTGGGCCCTCACCACCTTGGCTGAGGAGGCTTTGCCAGGTTTGAAGCGTGACTGAACTTTTGCTCATGTTCTCACCAATAACCCATACTAAAATCACAGATGCCAGTTCTGCCAGATCTCTAGGCCAGGGCTGTTTCAGACACAGCTGCTCCTTGTATGTTTTCAGAGAGAGTTCTAGTAAGGGTAGAGAAACACGTACAACTTCTCAGAGGGCAGGACTGCCATAGGACAGCATGGGGGCACTGGCTCCCAGCAGGGGGCAGAGAAAGAATACTAAGAGGTAAGACAGAGGGGCGCTCAGAAAGTTAGAGGAAGAGAATCAGAGCCAAGGGGAGCAGCAAAAGTGAAGACAGGAGGGATTCCTGCACACCCAAAACATGAGGAATGAAGCCTGAAAGGGGAAAAGAGGACATGAAAAACTGCAGCTCCAACACAGGAGGGAAGTGAAGGGAGACCCCAAGGCCCCCAGGCAGAGACAAAAAAAAAACTGTAATAGAACTGCATTGGGAGGGTGGAGGAGGGGAAGCAGAGAGTAGGGAGGGGTCAGAGAACTAAACGATGTTCTCCGCACATTTCTGTCAAGAGCTAGCTGTGATAATGGCAGGAGGAAGTGAAGTCAGTGAGTGTGGTTTAGAGTTAGGGTGTTTTGCTACCTAGAAAGCTCTTTCTAGTCTGCTATCCAGTTGGAGCTTGTGGCAGCAGGCAGCCCCTAGCATGGCCCCCAATGGTCCCTCCTTGTGGTATTCACACCCATGTGCAGTCCCCTCCCACATGGTGCCAGGCTTCTATCTGGGTCCAGGCTTGGTCACTCTCAAACCACTTGCATAACTGGAATTGAACTGCCATGTTGAGAGCAGTCTTTAGGGAAAGGCCCAAAGGTCCACGTGGTGAGAAACTGAGGCCTCTTGCCAATAGCCACACAAGTGAGCTTGGAAACAGATTGTCCAGCTTAGTCAAGCCTTCCGATGACTACAGTCCTAGTGACATTGTGATTTGTTCCCTCATAAGAGGCCCTGTGTCAGAATCTCCCAGCTAAACCACTCCTGAATTCTTAACCCTCAGAAACCATATGAGATAATAAATATTTGTTGTTTAAAACCACTAAGTGCTAGGGCAATTTGTTACCCAGCAATAGATAACCAATACAGGACCTGACGGGCAACCAGTGGACTATGATTATCCCTGTTTTGCAGGAAAGAAAGTGGAGACCAAGAGAAGTTAGTACAATAATTTGCCCAAAGTCTCATAGTAGTTGGCAGCCTTAGGTCTTGAACTCCATTTTTATAGTTTTCTTCTGTTCACTCTGCAAATATTTCCACTGACTTTCTTATTAAATAAAATGCTACATGTTATTGCTCTTCAGGAAATATAAAAATGGTGCTTTAAAGAAACAACAGGTTCATGAAAATAAGCATGCTTAATGTAGCACCTTTCGGAACTGCTAACCGCACCAATATTTCCTGCTATTTAGGCTGGGGGCAGAGGCAGGTACCATACATAAAAAAAGGAACTGTTGTTCTGATCTTGACTGGGGCTTGTTGCCAAAGTTTGGTCTTATCCTCTGCAGTGAATAATTTGTGATAAAACTGGCAGGAGAATGTATGCTCCAATAACTTGGCCGATTGCATTAGGCAAACAAGAGCTTTAAAGAGTATTGTTTATGATAAAAGCTGACCAAGGATTCTTACATTAGAAGAATGGGGGCGGGGAAGCCCTAATGTATGTGAAAAACATGAATACAATAAAATTCAAGGCAGAGGCATACGATGTTGACATTCTTCTGGCCTTTATTCTTAGAAACAAAATGTGTCTTTCTTATTCTTATGACCACTAGGATTTTTTTTAATCCTAAGAAACCTTGTTTGCTCATACATGAATCCTCTATTTCTCAGGCTGAGATATTCAAGTTTCCTAAATGTGGACTCAGTTTCTATGGAAAGGGCCAACTCAGAGGTTAGGACTCTGCACAAGGAAGTAGAAGAAATTCACTTGGTAGGAAGTGAAAAAGGTAAGTCAGGAATGCAGCAGGCCGTGAACATCCACTAGGTATAGATGGACCTATCATCCCTGTTTTATCCCTTGGCTTCCTGAGGGAAAGGAGACTGTAAGAGGAGTTCCAAGCATTTAGCAGGGGTGTCCTTGATCTTTAGGGGATGGTCAAAAAGCTGACCCCAGGGCCAATAAAAAAAAATCTGTCAATTCTAAAAGTTTCTGGCCCATGTTTAGAAGTAAGATTCCTCCATAAGTAGAGTGTCCGATAACCAATATTTCCTTGTGTGCGATTGCTGGGATATTGTTAAACAATTCTGGTGTATCTCATCCCAATGACTTCCCAGTACATTTAGAATAAAACCCAAACTCCTTATGGGGTCTACAAGGCCATGGATGATCTAGACCCTGCCAACCTCACCCAGCCTCTTCCTTATAGTTTCCCCAAGATCATGCCAACCTTCAGCCACCATGGCTCTTTAAAGCCATCAGGTGCTCTCAGCTGGGCTTCTCCAGGCAGTCAAATTTCCTGCTCCTCCTGCCTGGAATGATCCCCTACTCTGTTCCTCCTTCTTTCATAAGGCTGGCTCCTTCCTGTGTTCAAGTCTCTGACCACCAATGTAAATTAGAACACCCTCCTTCCCTCCCTCCGTCTCATCGCCCTGATTCACGTCTTAGCACTTATCGTTGTTGGAATATATGATTCCTTATGTATAATGATAAAGTAATATAATCTGACAAATTGTGGAGCAGTTTCTATATTCCTAGCACTGTTTTAAGGACATTTCTCATATTAAATCATTTAGTCCTGATAATAATTCATTATACCTGTATTACAGGTTAGGAAGCCAGGACACAGACAGGTTAAGTACCTTGCTTGAAGTGACATGACTATCTGATGGCAGAGCCAGGAATTTACCCCAGGAATTTGTTTCTTGTCTGTTCCCATTATTAATCATCCTTATTACAGCCCAATGGGAGGACAGACACTAAACAATCATAGATCTTGTTTTCCTGTATCTTGGTATCTAGCACAATGCCTGGAACATAGTAGGTGCTTGATAAATAGCTGTTGAATTAATGAATAAGAAGATTTCACAGCTGTATTCCTGCTCCCACATCCTCCATTTTCTGGAAGATAAGTGTAATGTAATGCAATCCTCTATTAAACTTGCACCCCTGTGGGTGAGTCACATGATCTCTGCTATCAATAGACTCAAGTTAAACTAGTCAAGTTAAGGTAGTTTGAAGCACCAAAAAGTCTTACCTGGGCTCTCTTGGGGTGTTGAGAAAGACGTGTTCTTCAGCCCAGCCCAGCCGGCTGAACAGTTCTGCGAGGGCAAACGCGTTCTGTCGCAGGCGCTTCAGGCGTCTGTCCTGGGACCGAGTTTTGTTTGGTTTCTCTTAGTCTCTTGGCATAAGCGGAGCCCTCCTGTACCTTCTTGGCTGCGAGGGACACGTGAATTTTACACAGGCTGGATTCTGGAGAGAAGACCCAGAGGAATTACCAAAAAATGCATTAATAAGACAAGAGCTCTGGATTCATCTGAGCACTCTCTAGAGACGGGATATATGACGTCTCTGAATTTTAAAATAGAAAATGGAGGAGGGGGATCAGGGGTACCACATAGTAAAATTTTTTTAGTAATAACAAAAATTAAAAGTTCATGACTTGGCTAAAGTACATTATTTCCCAAGATCAATTTATCACCCCAATGGCTCCTGGGTTGTTGGCGCTCAGGGGTGGTCCAGATTAAAAGCTCTTGTCGCTAAACACCTGGGTGCGCTGGCGCTCACCCTCCCAGCAGTGAGGTGGAGCTTGAGCTGCGCGCAGGCTCCCAGTAACAGGCACCTGCGACTTTGCTCGCTGGAATCCTGAGGGTCCGCAGTGAACGAGCAGGACTGGTGCCCAGCGAGTCCCCAGCATCCCGCCAGTCCGCGCAGCAGGTGACTCTCCTGGCCTCTTCTGAAAGCCCCGTGGGGGATGCAGGGTGCAAGGCCTGCTCCCCTCTTTCTTTCTGCCCCCAACCGCGTTCTCCGTGTCACTTCTTTGCACCGTCCTCTCAGCACTCAGCCATTTCCCAGTAGCAGAGGCCTCGAAGCGGTGACCTTTACCCACCAGAGAGGAAGGAATGGTGGCCCGAGGACAGGGCAGAGCATTGAGGCTAGGCAGGTGGGTACAGACCTCCCAGTCCCAGATTCGAGCAGCTGCGAATTGGGGAAAGGGCTGTCCGGAAAGTTTACCTGGGCCTGGGCAGAAGGAAACTTTCTTCTTTTTTATTCTTCTTCTCTGCTCTTGGAGTTGTGCGGACATTTAGCACCCAAAGATAACACGCAGCCATCGTCCCAGAGGAGCTGGTGGACTGAACGGATTGCAACAGGGCTCCGCGCGAGGCTGGGGAAAGGGGCTTGAAATGGACATGTGCGAGCCAGAGCGTAGAAGGGATCCGATCCCAGCCCAGGAAACAAAAAGGCTCCCCAGAGGTGGTGATAGCCTTGAACTGGTACCTGAGGAACATAAAAAAGTTGGAGGAAAGAAGAGGGGAAATACTAAATACTCCCTGCAAAGGCCCAGAGCCAGAAAAGAGGAAAGTGCAGCCTGGACTCTGTTCGCGGTGGAGGGATGCGCAAGGCAGGCTGGAAGAGAAGCGGATAGGGTCGTGATTTCCGAGGCTTCTTCCTTCACTTCTGTGGGAACAGCGACGGTTCGCTGACAGAATCCCTGGGGTTAGATCAGGGGTTTGGACACCTGGCTAAGGCCTGCACGTGGCAAGCCTTAGTAACTGAGCCGCGTGGTGAGTGTGTGCACAGTTTCTCCAGGCAAATGTAGAAGCGGAAAGACCTCATCCAAGGAATGTCTCCAACCCTGGAGAGTGGACTGGTAGCCTGAGGCCCAAACTTTAGTCTGAGGACAAAGCAGGAGGAGCGTTAAGGCAACTTCTGTCCTTAATGTCTGTTCCAGCGGTGATCCAAGTTGCTAATTCTCCCCAGGGTCCGCCTCTCCGGGACATGCTACCCAGTGGTCTATGCCTGTCAGGGAGACAGTGCAGAGGGACAACGCAGCGTACTAGAGGCACCGGCTGGAGACAGCACTAGGCCAGACCTCAAGATCACAGTTACTCCTGCGCCCCGCCCAGCTCTAAGGAGTGCTGAATAAACCGGTGGCCACCCAGTACTGCGTAAGGGGGGTGCGCGGCTGCGCGGTTCGTTTAGGAGACAAGCGACTGCGAGGCCTGGCAGGTGCGGCTCTCAACCCTGCGTTCCTTCCCAGCGCCGAGTTCATATTTTAAGGGCAAGACGCAGCGTGGATGCTGGCGTCCTCCTGGGTCCGAGCAGCCTGACCAGGCAGCCTAGGGCTCCGGAACCCCTGGAGATCAGATGGCTCCTTGAACACAAACTGCCACACCCTTCTCTTCGTCGTGCGCCCTTCGTAATAATCCGCTCTGGATTGCGAATAGCTTTTGGATTGCGCGCCAGGAATGAACGCGAGAGGCTTGGAGAGGAGCGCGGGCTGTAGCAGGAGGAAATATGAGGAATTGAAGAAAGGCACTCACTTGCCCGCAACTGCCTTAGGGCAACTGGAATGGGTTGGCCTGGAGGCTGAAAGAAGAGAAAGGGTATAGGACCCTGTGCCAGATCCCCTCCTCCTGCAGTTTCCAAGAAGTCGGTTTGTATTAACCCACACCTCTGGATTGTGGATTTGGTGACCCCTGAAAGTTCCGGAATGAGAGATTGGCGGGCCCCCACAGGACGTTGGACCTCTCTGAAGATATCAGCATTTCTCTCATTCCTTCCCCAAACCATCGGGATCGCAGGGTAAAATTAGAATCGCGTGGCCCCTGCACCCCCATCCCTGGCAGGCTCTCAGTGTAGTGCACCGCTGGTCAGACCTGAGTAGGGATTGTCCGCAACACTTGGAAACCCTCCCCCTACTGGGCTGAAAAGTGCTCCTACTTCCTGAGCCCCCAACCTAAGTGAAACTTCCTGCCGAGATAACATAGTAACGGGGCCAGACCAAGGCTCCTGTGGTGAGGCCGGACTGAGGCTGAGAAGGAATGTAAAGGCTGTGCACCTGCTCGCCAACCTGCGCGGAGGTGGCGCCCTGACTAAGCAAATCAAGAGCAGAATCGGTCATCCAGTGCCGTTTATCTGCATGGCAGGGTTTGACGGCTCAAATAGTTTTGTCAAGTGTTCCCCGTTTGGCTGCAGCACCATCAAGTCCTCAGACATCATGCCGCGTGGGGTGGGAAAAAAAAAATTATAGGTTTTCAAATCCTGTACACAAGACATCACCACTTTCCTCCCAGAGTCACTTTTGGCAAATCACCTTGCCTTTCTCAACCTCAGTTTCCTAATCTGTAAAATGGGAATAGTGGCCACCTCTCTGAAGGGAGCGCTAAGGGTGAGAAATTCCATGCGTCTTTCTGATTGTATCAAACTTGATACAATACATGCTAGAGAAAGACCCTCCTTCCTGCCTCCTGGCTCTCTGCCACTTTCCCCTATTCCAGTCCCCTCCAAGCCCACCGAGCGAGCGCGGTGTATATTTCTGGGCAGTCCTCCCGAGAGGGGCTGGTGCAAAAGCCAATAAGCCTGGAACACACGCAGGTCCCGCGGGGCCAGGGACAATGGTTTCCATTTAATAAATATTTCCCCAAAGGGCATTTCACACCGGGCAGGCAATTATTCAAAGGAAACAGCCGTGCCGGTTGACTCTGCGGGTTATTTCGTCCTCTTCACCCGAAGAATGCTCAATCTCATGCAAGAAACCGAGTTTGGCAGCCTCGCTGGGTGGAAAGAAGCACCTAGGGACGAACCGACCCTGGTTGCTGCTGCAGCCTGAGTCTTCGCTCTAGGGCCACTGCAGAAGGGGCACTGGCAAGGCCGCTACGCCTGGCCTCCAGGCTGCCCTTACGGTTTGGACAGTTGTGGAGTAAAAGTTGGAGGTTTAAAAATATTAAATAATAACAACATAAATAGGAACCGTAATGGAAATACCACCACCACCCCACCCGAACCCCCGCCCCAAAAGTGAAAAGGCGGTCCTGGTGCTCTTAAGGGTTCACCAACCAGGGTTTCAAATCTCTGCGTTGCTGGACGTGAGGCCTTCGGGCATCAGCATCGGATCAGAGCGCACTGCTCAGCCCCCGGGGAGCCCAGAGCGACCATCAGGCGCCGCATCTTCGGGGAGGGGTGGAGGCTGCAGGGGCGTCCCGGGATCACCCCACCAAAGGACCACCTAGGGTCTGGTCTGGCGCAAAAAGTTTATTTGGCCTTTTACCCTGAGTCTGATATATTCTTTTTCTCTTCCAAGGATCTTTGACAAGGGGAGAGACTGCTGTCCTTGTATTTCGTGGCAAGGCTGTCCTATTTATCAGCAGGAGCTCTCGTCTGGTTCCCTTTGCTGCCCCTTCCCTGGGCCTTTGTATTCGAAGCCCTAATTCTCTTTCCACTACCTGGAAAGGAAACAGGAGGCGCGAAGAGTTTTATTTGTTGATAGTGCCAGAGACAATGTGGGATCCAAGTCCCCAGTCCTGAGCTAGCAGCTCTGTGTTCTCTCCCTCTCTCTGCCTTCTCTGTCCCTCACACCTCTCCCCGCCCCCGCCAGTCGCTCTCCCTGTTTCCTCCACCGGCGCGTTGGCAGGTGCGCCCCCTCGCCTTCTCTGCAGCTGATTGGCGCCCAGGTTGGGGAGTCGCCGCCCCGCGCTTATGTCAGAGTGCGTGCCGTCCCGGCCCACCTCGCCTTTGAACTTCGCCGCTTTTGGCTCTGGTTCACCAGCCTCCCCGCATTCTCAGCCAGGTGCAGCGCTAGGCAAGGCAGCCCCGGGAAAGCCACTGGAGGGGGGAGCCACTGCCGGAGACGCAAGAGGAGAGAAGGGAAAGAGTGAAGGCGAAGGTGGAGAGGGGGAAAAGGAGGAGCTTCTTTCCCTCGCCAGAAAAATTACCTGGCTACTTAATCCCCGAGACGCCGATACTTGGGCCCCTGCCTCTGTTACTCAAAGCCCCCCGCCGATCTCCTCCCCCGCCCTTCCTGCCCTTTCTAGCCCCCCGGGGGCTGCCTGGGTGCTGGGACTGGCATGATCAGCTGAACTTTGAGGGGTCAGCTCTTCTCTCTGGCTTCCCCTCAGCGGCTCCGAGGCGAGGGGAGCGCAAAGCCCCAGCTCAGGACGGACAGGGCCAACCGCGCCCAGGCTCGCCTGCAGAACCCCTGCACTCCCCACCCCCGCCCGCCTAGCCGCCGGGACCATGTCCAAACCTTCAGACCACATCAAGCGGCCCATGAACGCCTTCATGGTATGGTCCCGGGGCCAGCGGCGCAAGATGGCCCAGGAAAATCCCAAGATGCACAACTCGGAGATCAGCAAACGCCTAGGCGCAGAATGGAAGCTTTTGTCCGAAGCAGAGAAGCGGCCATACATCGACGAAGCCAAGAGGCTACGCGCCCAGCACATGAAGGAGCACCCTGACTACAAGTACCGGCCGCGGCGCAAGCCCAAGAACCTGCTCAAGAAGGACAGGTATGTCTTCCCCCTGCCCTACCTGGGCGACACGGACCCGCTCAAGGCGGCTGGCCTTCCCGTGGGGGCCTCCGACGGCCTCCTGAGCGCGCCCGAGAAAGCCCGGGCCTTCTTGCCGCCGGCCTCGGCGCCCTACTCCCTGCTGGACCCCGCGCAGTTTAGCTCAAGCGCCATCCAGAAGATGGGTGAAGTGCCCCACACCTTGGCCACCGGCGCGCTGCCCTACGCGTCCACCCTGGGCTACCAGAACGGCGCCTTCGGCAGCCTCAGCTGCCCCAGCCAGCACACGCACACGCACCCGTCCCCCACCAACCCGGGCTACGTGGTGCCCTGTAACTGTACGGCCTGGTCTGCCTCCACCCTGCAGCCCCCCGTCGCCTACATCCTCTTCCCAGGCATGACCAAGACTGGCATAGACCCTTATTCGTCAGCCCACGCCACCGCCATGTAACCCCCAGCCTGGCCCGGACTTGAAGGGTGGCCTGGAAGTGGGGTATGCACCCTATCCTCTGCGCCTAGCCCTGGCATGCAGACGCCTCCGAGTCAGCCCTGCTGCTGTCCCTTACACCATCCCAGACTTTTCCTCTCTCTTCCGGGGGGAAGGGAGGGGCGTTCTCCCAGACCCAAGGCGCAGACAGGTGCCAGAAACTTGCAAAGGTTATGACAGCTACACAGCTGCCCCTATCCGACTCTCCCAAAACAAATCTCCAACTGTACCCCCTTTGGACAAAAAAGTAGGCAGTTTTGCTTTATTTATGTCCCCTTCACTCTCCTTGGATAGGCTTTGGACTCCGAACTCCCAGATCCTGATATTATATCTAGAATATGCATATATATTTTCTTTTGACCCCTGAAAAAAAAGAGCTGTGTCTCTGTGTTTTGCCATCAGACACAACTAGGCGCCATTTGCTCTTCATGTGTGTGGGGAAAGGTTTCAAAGTTTTAAACTACAGAAAGGGAAATATTTCTATTTAAAACCATGCTATGAGAGTGTTTGCTTCTTTAAAAGGAAAATGAAAAGGACCCACATGGTTATTTACTTTGTGTAAAGCAGTGCTCCTAGAGACCTGAGTTTACTTTTAGACAGAATGTCGGATTATGAAGTCAGGAAGTAGAAAGTAAACAAAAAATTAAAAGAATAAAAACATCCTAAATGGTCATAAATGTTTTGACGATGTCTTGGAAATGTACTTAGAAGGATTTTACCTCCTTACTCTGTTCATTTGTTGAACAAAGACATTTTGAATAAAGACAATCTGTCATTGCAAAAAAAGTAACCTTTGATGTGCATAAAATCTGAAATCAGGAGGCCAGGTCCTTGGGGCTGGGAAGTTGGGCTGCTGGGAGGATGAGAGTGCATAGAGCAGCTCTAGTAGTGAGGGCTAGCGGCTGCCCTGTGTTGGCCCAGCTTGGTGGTCTGCGGGTGGGATGAAGAGGGGCTGGAGCCTGGGATCTGTCAGGATCCCACCCCGCAGACCTGCTTTTTGCTTTTAGAGGCTAGACAAAGGTATCTGTCTCCGACATCCCTGTTTTTGCACCTTCTTCACAAAGGGGTCAGACCACTTCAAGGAGCAAATGAACTAAGACAAAGGCCACCCCAGACCTCTGAGATCTGGGTGCGTTTACTTTTTTAAAACCAAACTCCCAAGGAATGGGGAGAAGAGTGGAATCTCCTGAGAACCAGTTGCGCAGGGAGCACTGCGTCCTGCGGTGGGTGTTTAAGTTCAAAGCATGGGGGAACACGGGAGGAATCTTTTTTTTGGTTTTTCAGGTGTTTGGAAACGCTGCCGCCGGCTCTTCTGCGGATCTGGGGCTCAATACTGGTTCCTAAGTTAAAAAATAAAACTGTAAGAAATGCAGAAAAACGTGTCCTAGGTCCCCCGCCGCAGACTGCGGAAGACTTTTTACTAAGACGCTGCAAGAGCAAAGGGAAAAGGAAGGCGACATTGTCATGGCTTAGGCAAGGAGTTGAAAAAAAATCATAAAAATTAAATGACTCGCAGCCCATGGTGTTTAACAAACAAGGAAAAGAGCCCTTTTCTTTCCCCTCTGGGTGAATGTTTGCTCAAAGAGTACTCTGTTTTTCCTGAGGAGAAAGGACCCTCTGATGCCAGCCAACACAACTCTTTGGAATTGTTCTCAAAATCGAAGGGTGCTCCCCACCCCACCCCCGTCTCCGAGTCTCAACCCCAAAGCCGCCCTCACGCGTGTTTTTCCGTAAGTCGCGTGCTTTTCCCACTGGCTTTGATATTGTGGGGAGCGGGGGGTGGGGCAGCCTAGGGGCTTGTCGGCTTTCCGCTGCTGTTGAGGGGTTTGTGCGCTTGCCTGTGCCGTTTCCAAAGGAGTCGGTGGCTCGAGGTGCACGGGAAACGTTGTCAACAGACACCAAAGCCGAAACCCGCGGATTAGCATATTGTCCTCAAAACAATTAGAAGTGTTTGAGGTGCTATTTGGAGCCTATTCATCCGAGCCCCTTTGTCAAAGGGAGGGATTTCGTTATTAAAAAAAAAAAAAGTTAGCAGTTGTCCATCTGGCTGAGCTGAATAGCAAAGTGATTCGTGTTGTATATGCTTTTCTCATTAAGAGCTCTTTTGAGACCGATGTTAGAATTAAATGGTATAACACAATTAACATACACGGGCGCTGAATAGGAGGGGACGCCTATAAATAATAGATAGATAAATAAATGAGCGATCAGGCAAGGTAAACAAAGGCGGGCTGGGGGAGACCCGGCGGGCTGCGCCACGCTTACTTAGCATTACAAAACCCTCTTACAAATCGAGACAATTAGGAAGTGACTTGCCTCTGGTGGCCGTCCGGTCTGGGGGCCCTGGGCGCAAAGTGAAGGCCCCTCCTCCCGCCCCCTTGGAAGCCCAGGAGGCCTGGGACCGAGGCACTGAGGTTTCGCAGTCTGATATAACCCCAACTGACAGTCCTGTCAGCCACTCTGATCTACCTCATAGCTCAGTGTCCCTTAACATCTCCTAAGACGAAGCTTACAGGGGTCTGGGTGTCTCCCCGCAGAGCCCAGCGCAGGAGCGCTCCGGGGGTGCACACAGCACCCCAGACCGTGAGGGAAGTCCGCGCGCGTGGCCCCACTAGCGCTCTCAGCCATCTCCGGAGCCGGGTTAGGCTGGAAAGAGGAACGAGGCGGGTCCGAGTGGCTAAGGCCTCGGGAGGCGGCAGAAGCCAGAAAACTGCAACCAGGGTTCCAGGTTGCGCCCGGTCTTGGGGACCCCAAGGGGAGCTCCAGGAAACTAGGGTGCGTTGTAACGGAGAAGCGCCCGGGAGCCTGCGGCCAGGCGACTGAGACCTCTTTCCAGCCCGCAGAGAGCTGGTGGCCCATTTCGGGTCCTGGGACCTAAAGCCGAAGACATGGCTCCGGCTGCTTCTGCATCTGGGTTCCTTACTTCGCAGACAGGCTTTCCCGGCCTTCTGCCCTCCGTAGACCTGGTCCCAGCCTCGGCCCCCGCAAGCACCTGCCTCAGCTTTGCCTCCCCTGCCCCGCGGGCCGCAGAGCGTCCGCCGAGGTGCGCGGCCGGGACTCGCCCTGACAAACAGCCGAAATCCTCCTCGTCACGCCGCTGACAGGGGCCGATTACTGACTTTGAAGTCAAGCGCAGACAAAAAGGAATCCCCTGGGGGGTGTGGGGGGAAGCAGTCCCTGTCAAACCTGTTTGCTCACAACTGTCTCTTTCTTTCAAGAAAATCATTAAAGCAAACCTGTAGGGAGAGGAGCGCCCCGCCCGCCCAGAGTCGAGAAGAGCCGCTTCTCCCCAGCGCGCGACGCGCAGCAAAGAGCAGCCAAGAGCTGCTCCTGACAGCCTCTTGCTGTCTGGAGAACCGAACTCCCGCGGCGCGCCGGGCGCCCGGGACCCCGCAGGAGGAGACTCTGCCGACCCCTCTACTAGGCGCGCGTCCCGCAGCCGGGAAGCCCCAGACTCTCCCGCTCGCAGCCTAGACCTCCCTTAAGCAGGGTTGCCAGGGCAGTCCCAGGCCTACTGCCTGCGGGGGCCGTTGCTTCCAGGAGACAAACAAATTTCCCCCAAATTTACATGCTGCTGTCGCCCCAGCCGCTTCTTTGCTGGACATTTCTCAGGACAGCGGAGACCTAAACAGCAGCTGCTCACGATGGCAGCCGGTGGCGCCGGCGTGACAGGAGCAGAGTTGTTGGGGTTTTTAGCTAGGTTTTCTTTCTTAAACCTTGGCGGCTACCTGGTTCAGGGGTACCTTGGCCATGTCTTCTGAGAGATGCGGTATCATTGGCCCCCTTCCGCTCCTGGCCCTCCTTGGAGAGCTTCCGCAGTCTTTTATGCACTTCTCTGGCTTTGGGTCTGACTCCAAAAACCTTTGATTCCCTTCCAGTTTCCGAGTTTTTCTATTTAAATATCAATTTCCTTAGAACCGCTAACTTTAAAGATGGGGAAGGCCAGCTACTTTGAGTAAATCACACTGAGGTGTGAGTGACTGACATCTGAAACCCCCTGAACACTTGCATTTTAAAACTGGAGCTAGATAACCTCCAGGAATCTCCAGGATCCAAAGCAGAGTGATATTTCAGTCGGGGTAGGGCCAAGGGACTCTCATTACATCGCACCTCCTAGGGAGGATATCTCACAGCAAGGCAGCCTGACTGGAGAGACCTGAGACTGCCAGGGCCCTCAAAACTTGGCTAGCAGTGGTGCCAGGACTGCCCTTGAGGACTCTGCTTTCCATCAGCTCCTCCCCAGCTCAGGCCTTGTCACCATTGTTCAAATGGACAATGAATTTCAACTAATTCTAATTTGAATATCAAGTAATTCACAAGATTCGTGTTAAGAACTCTCATCTCTTCATTTACTGAGTGGATTGTGCATGTGTGAGTGTGAGAGATGAAGAGAGACAGAGACAGAATGGTTAGATTTGGGCGCAGGAGATGCCCGGGCCTACGCTTCCCGCCTCCGCCGAGGGGCGTGCTCTCCTGGCCTCTGGCCCTGCCCTGGCCTACGAGGCCCTCGCGGACCCAGCGGCGGGAGCGATACTTGGGCTGGTTTCTTTTCCGGCGCAGCGGGGATGGGCATTGGCCTGGAACCAGAAGCGTTGGCGCTGGGCCGCCGCAGAGTAATTAAAATAATGGAGTTGGAGGCGGGTGGGGGCGCTAGAAATCCCGGGGCACCCACACAGAACGGGACACTCGCGGTCGCCCCCGCCTGACCCCGGCTCTGTGCTAGCCGAGATCCCGCAGCGTGAGAGTTACCCGCTCCCACATTTCCGGAAGGGGCCTGCAGGCAGGAAAGAAGGGGCCTCGCTACCCACTTCCTAGCCCAGCCCTGGCCCTGCGTCCAGCACAGCCTCTGGGGCCTGGGTGAGGAAGTTGTGCTTTCAGAGAGCATGAAGGTCCGCGCCCGGGACGTCCCTGGTCTGCCTTCCCGATTCTCCGTCCTCTTCTCTAGAATCCCCTGCGCGGGGCAATCCTTCCCGACCCCCAAAAGGCCCACGAGCGCTTGGTCCGGGTAGGGGAAGGGAGCGGGCGCTCAGCCTCAACAGAGGCCGAAAGGAGTCCTCAAGTTTCCTCTTTGCTACAAAGTAGAAAAGTTGAGCTACTCGGGCGCCAGTGGCCATTTCCAAACTTTCCCACTCAGGTCCGTAAGAGAAGCAATTCAAACGCGATCAGCGCATTCGGGGAAAGGATGGGAAGAAACTTCAGAAAAACTCTGCCAGCCGACCCGGTGAGGCTGGGTGCAGTGAGGAGACCAAAGACCCGACGGCCGCACGCACTCCTGGCGACCCGCCGCAGTAGGGTGCGGGGGTTCCTCCTGCCTTCAGACCTCTGCACCGCCTGCTGCTCCCTGCTGGAGAGCTCGGGCTCTCCCGGGGGCTTCAAGGCCGGGCTGCACCTCCGAGCCCCGAAGCCCTCCTGGCGCGAGTGCGGCGGTGAGAACTGGGAGAGACGTGTGAGAGGCGCGGCTGCCTGGGAGAGCCGGTGCACGCGCCTAGCGGGCGGAGGGCCGAGAGCCGGGAGTCCCTAGCGCCTCTGAGCAGCTCCCGACTTCCCGCAGCCGGACCTGGTCCCTGCGGGATCTCCGGACGCCCCGCCCGAGGACCTAGGGAGGCGGGAGAGATGAGGGAGGGAGCGGGCGGCCTGGGCGAACGCCAGCGGTCCCTGTACGCCCGGCACCCCCCGTGGCGCGGCGAGTCAATGGGATTTGCACACTCGAGGTGTAACAGCATTACTGCATTAATTACCATTTCCATTTCACGTCCAGATTGTTTACTTATCTGCGGGAAACATATGTCGGGAGAAGTTCACATTCCGGATTCTGCTCCGCTGCCCAAGGTGCAATTCCGGGGAGGCGGCGAGGGGGAGGGGAGGGCTTCAGATTTTTTATTACACCCTCTAGCCTTATCTGCCGCTGTAAATTATGAGGATCCTCCATTGAGCGGCATATGGAGATTATATACTTTTTTGAATATCGTTTCCCAAAGCCTGCAGATTTTCACTTTGAAATGAAACAATCCTCCGCCAGTTCCCCCGGGGCCAGGCGTCTCCCGCGCTCCCCCGCGCGGCTCAGGGGACCCTTCCAGCAGGGCCAGGCGCGCACCCACATCCCCAATGTTGCGGCAAGCGCCCAGCAGCGACCTTTTCCCCAGGGTCTAAACTAATCGCCCGGGGAAAGGCCATCCTAGGCGGTGTTTGAGAACCAAGGTAGCTCCCTTGCTCTGTTTTCCCGCACCTTGCCCCCGCACTTCTGTGCAGTTTGCAGCTCTTTTTCATTTTGGATACCCGCATAGACGCGAGCCCATTTCTGCCCTCTTCCTACGCCAGGCAGCTCCAAACCTGCCACAAGGATTGAGGTGTTCACCTGCCCACAGCAGCCTGCTTCCCCTTCAAGCACCTGAAAGCTTCACCAGTGCGTCGGTCTCGGGACAGCCGACTTTGGCTTCTTTGTTTGAGGGGCGGTGGAAGTGGCGGGGAACGTGGCCCCCGCTTGTGACTGCTTATTGTGAACCCTGAACGGAGATGCTGCTTGGAAGGCAACTGCCTCCCCGCTCCGGGGTAAGCAGGACCGACCCGAGTAGCGCGCTGCCCGAATCCCATCTTTCTTATCTCTCCGAGACTCCTTTCAGGCTGAGATCAGAGAGGGAGGGAAAAAGAAGAGAGAATCATTGTTCTTTTTTTAATTTAATATACCAAGCCACCCGTTCAGGTCATTTATATGCTTAATTTAGTGATAAAAGTCAATAAGAAGAATCACAGGATTCCTCCCTCTTTCTGTTTCTTTTGACCACATTTTTCTACAGTAATTGGAAAACAATAAAACACAGATGCCCTTTCTTTCCCTGTTCAATGCTTTGTCTGCAATTATAACAGATGTACTTTAGTAATGTAACTTTTTTCTCTTTTTTAAAGGATATAAGGAAAATGTGCCTTTTAAGCAATTATTTTTTACCTTGTCTAAGTTTGCAGAATTACACACACTCCGTGTATAGACGCCTACCCTCAAAAGCCAAACTCAGAAATTTCCTTGAAATGCCCGTTTTTATGATTCGGAAATATCCCGTGGGAAACCTATTGTGATGTTATACCAGTAACAATTAAATGGACCAAAGCAATGAAATTAAGACACAGAAGAAGATGGAAAATGGGGAAATAAACAGATTCTTTTTCATTAAGTATTGTTTTGAGATTTCTAATTTTTCCAAGACCTCTAAGAAAATTGTGAGGTGTCACTGCTCCCTTCTGGGTCTATCTGTAATTGAATCTAGGTCACTATTCTAAAGCAAGAAAAGTCTGCTTCCCACTTTCCTACATCAGGCTGAAATTTGGGGGAGGGACAAGGGTCTTGCAATTTCATTTAAAATGTAATGGTGGATGAACTGATAAGCAAATAGGGAAAAAAAGAGTCTGCTTAAAAGAAAAAAAAAAGCATGGTTTTAATATGCTCCAGATGGGGGGAAAATGATTTACATGAGAGTTTATTTCCTCTTTGCTGATATGAAAGAATTACAGATACAAAACCCACTGATCTATAGAATAAAAAAAGAAAAGAAATGTTATTTTCCTGTAAAGGTGTCAGTTCATTTATATTCATTTAACCATCCATCCATCAATTCACTTTCTCACTCCTTGCACATTCTCTCTGGCTCTGTTAAACCTTCCCCTACCAATATGCTTTGCTAGAATATGCAATGGAGTTTTCTTTCTTTAAAATAACATGAGATTGAGATGAAGTAGGTAAAGATAGGTAAAGAGAGATGGATTTGTTGTTGTTAAATAATTATCCTTGATAATTTAACATTATGATTTATGCTTTTAGGGCAAAATTTTAACCATATTCACATCTCATTATTTTTGCAGTTTGAGTACATGCAGCGTGCCTGTGGTTAAGATTATATGCAGAGAATATGCAATTATTTTTCCATAAAATATGCATGCTATATAAAGACATTTATGAGTTACAAACCTTCCTGTAACATAGAAAATGTAGCAAAAGATGAGTCAGATGTTGGGTCAACAATGCATTGTTTCATTAAAATAGCTATTATTATGGGTACGAACAAGTTCACATTTCCCTGAGAATTTTCTGCTTGGTCAAGGTATGAGCAGCATCAAATCTTTTGTGTTTAAAGTTTCCAGGTCCAAATAAGTGTGTAGTAAAATTTGCATATGTTGAGAAGGTATGAGAGGTGTTGTCATTTGGGGGGCTTCCAAGTGCTAGAGAAAATTACATAAGAATAGGTTTTACTTTTCCTAAAACATATGATGACCAGCATGACAGACACTTTTTCCACATTCTCCTAAATAAAGGGGTAATGTAGTGTCACCCCCTGTTTTAGTGACAGCCCAGTGAATGATTGGAGATCTGCAGACCAAAGCAAGGACAAGACCGACCATCAACATCTGATGATGGTTGTCACAAGCAGGAAAAACAGTAAATTGTCTAAGGCAGCAGTGCATTTCCAGAGAATGAAGCTTCTCCAGACTGAACACTAATTCTTTCATTCTTGTTTTCCCCCTTTTCTATCCCTTCCTCCTCATTTTGTTTAGCTTTTATTTTTCACACGTAAATACTAATGATGAATCAGAAATTTACTTTCTAAGTTTTCATATATTTTCCACATCATTCTTTGTCATGTCTGTTTCTTCCTGGTCTCACTTTCTTTCACTACGGTAATGCATTTTCTTACCCACCTAATTTTTAATCAAACAAGGTGAGTATGAGACAAAAGGAGTAACAGTTTGGTCAGAAGTTGAAATATCTCATGTGTATTTTTTGCCTCAAACACTATGGACTTATTTGGAGTAAGTGCTTATGATATAAACCAGCTGGGTGAAAGGACACTTTTGAAACATTTTAGAATTGCTTCTTACCATTGTCTTTTATCTCCTGGGCTTGTCAATGTTTGCGATAATTATATCTAATCAGAAGGCTACATTTGCTTTGAGTTATCTTTGAGAACTGAATTGACAAGAAAAGAGCTGAAGGCCTGAAGGTGTGTCATCTGTAGAAGAGGTGAGCTGAACTTCTCTGTCTGAATATACTTTTGACTTACAATAAGACATTTATGTATTTGTGTAAATAGGTTATGCTCTGAGCTAATGTGAACACAAAGTTGGTATAAATACAAATGACTCCCTCTTGGTTGCTGTGGCAGGTTCAGTTGACACTGGGAGTTCAGACCAGTCTTGTTACCACAGGCTTGGTGAAACCCAAAGTGTATCACACAACTAAAGCAATGTTCCTGGCCAACCTATTAGGTAGGAAGGGTTGGAATCAGATGGAAGGTCAATCTGCTGTCTAAATTAAATAAACTTAGCTCCTTTGCAGATGCTTAAAGATACTCCAACCTTTCTTGAAAACATATTTTACAATCAGCAGGTGAAATGAGTGATAATTGAGGTGGGGTTAGATTTTTTATTTTAACAAGAGAAATTTCACTGGCAAATATGAATCCAAGCCTATCCATGACTAGGTCTCTTTCTGTAGCAGCCCCACCCTTCTGCAAGTGGCCTCTTCTGGAGCTTTCTTGAAAGATCAAGAGCTTCTGCCTTTTGAGAAACATCTTCTTGACCTCCCATGTCAACTCTTAGAGGACATTTTACAGGAACATTTTCTTTTTGTCCTCCAATTTTTTTTTTTATGGAAACAGAAATTAGGTTATCTCCACTATGCTCTAGTGTGTAATAGATAGAATGGGCATCTGAAATCATCAAACCCACTGAGAGAAGCTCTCATCTCCTTATGAGACAACCTGCAGGAAAACAGGTAAATATCGTTTGTGACAAACTGTTGCCAAAAAGAAAATTACCATTATGACTTTACTTTTCTTAGATGAGAAGGGCTCAAGAATAAGACAAACTCAGAAGGAAAAAAAAGTCCTTTTGATTGAGACCAAAGAAGAATATGGATTAATTTCTGTCTTTCGGTCATCCTCTGAGTTTCAACTAAAAGTCAAAAGCATTTCTTTAGTTAGTAAGGGGGAAACTAGTTGAAAAGACCTTGATTCATGAATGCATTTGCCAACCCCTTGTGGTTCAAATTCCTTACTTTTCTGAATGGCAGTTAATTGTCCACCACCCAGAGGAACCCAGACCTGCTATGCTCAGGTTCTGCCACTGTCGATGAAAAAGGGTAGGAAAGGGATGATGAAGGGATCAACGTACCACTGCCAATTAATTGTAATAATTGGCCTTCAGTCCCAAACTGATGGTATCAAATTCACTCATATACTCTCCCTTGAAAAGAGAGGGCAGCATCAAAAGCTCTGACTGTCGTACCAGGAGAAATCTATGACACTTAAGATGCAAACCTAGAGTATGATCAGACCAGCCTGGAAGACTTCCAGAGCCTGACAGAGATGTTGCTTGGCACAAAAGCCAGAGGCTGAGCACCAAGCCTTGGACCATTCATTTAACGAAGTCCCTGGCTTAGACACAGAAAAAGAAACCAGGAAACTTGCATTTTACTCCCAAGGGCATTGATTGTGTCTGGATTGGTGGGTAAAATAGTCCATTGGGATGCAAATGGGTAAGATTTTGATTTTTTTGAAATCAATGACTGAGAGAAAAATCAACAGTGTTTAGCTACCCTCCCAGCAAATAAATTAAATGAGATTGCTTTTCCTTTCATTAAAATGTGTTTTATGGATATGTTTTAATTGATTGTATCTCTTTCCAGGACTCTGAAGATTTGTCTCCATCTTCCCTGGAGATGTACTCTGGGGAGATGTGCTTTGTTTGTAATAAGAAGGAGCACACAGTTTATTAGATGGATATTAATTGAGCATTCTGTGCAAAGAAGCTTATGCCTTAGATACTCCATCTTGTTAAATTCTCCCCAAAGTACCATGAGGTAGATATTGCTATTACTCCAGTTTCAGATATGAGGAAACTGAGGCTCAAAAATATTAAGAGACTCACCCAAGAGCTCATGGGCCTCACAGTGGACCTGCTATATGCAAGCTCACTATCTTCCCAGCTAATATTTATAAAATGAAGAGCTCACTGGAGGTGGGTAAAGGAGGAAGAAGAGAACCCATGGAATGCACAGCTGAAGAAACTAAGGAAGGGGAAAAAAGGCAGAGTTTGGGGGTAAGGCAGAGGAGCCAAAACTCGTTCCATTTCTCAGGCTGACAGTAGAATACGCAGAATCAGCATCTCCTGTCACTGAGCCCTCTTACTCTCTGGGCCCACGCCGCTCAGCTCTCTAGGCCCATGTCTCACTGGCTGCTTCTAAATCTTACAGACACGGCCAGGGACATAACCAGGATGATCTCGAATCATCACAGATTTGGAGGGGCACATTCACAGACACAGATTTCCTACACAGCCTGGCAGACGAGCCCCCAACCCCTTTCAGACCCATTTCATGATCCTCACTCCAGAGGGGCCCTTTTTGCCAGACAGCTTAGCAATCGAAGGTATAATATGTTCAGAAGGGAAAGAAGAAATATTTCTGAAAGTTCTATTTCTCATTTTCCTGCCCTTAATCGGGTTTAGTAAATCTGTTACCCTGATCATCCTTTGAATTTCTCAGCTAAAATTCTTTAAATCCACCCAGCCGCTGTGTCTTTGCCTTAAGATAGGAACAATGTTTCTTGCTTGCTCAGCCTGCTTTGAGCTCTTGTGTATCAAGCGTGGTATACCAAGTGGTTTTTGCATTTCCTTGCTGCTAAGAGTTTGCATGTGATGCATCTCTCTGGAAAAATCAAAGCTTGCCATCAGTAAAAAGTTACTGATCACTATATTTATGTTTAAGGCAATATCAGGACACTCCAAAGCCTCTCAATTACTTCAGATGCAACTTTTATGAAACTGCTCATTTACTCCTTCTTCTTCTAGTGTTAGAATCACACCCTCAGCTGCAAAACAGATTATTCCTAACAAGTCACGTGAGAAAATGAATGTGTGAAGCCAGAGGAGTGAGCCTATGGAGAACTGGGGGCCAGAGACCATGAGCAAGATTGGATAATTTTATAAACATTTTCAAAGGGGATTTAAAATGCGGTTGGCCTTCCTAAGACTTTTATTTGTGAACTGCAGTTGATGACATGGTCCCTTGTGCCAATTACAGTTTTATACCAAAGGACGGCAGAGCAGCAGCTCAGTGTGTTGGGCAGGTTTCTCGCTGACAGCGATCCCTGATGAGGCTGGGAGGGCAGAGCACGGGGGCCACCAAGCAGAGCCGCAGCAGAGGTGGCTGAGTGCTGGTCTTGGTACCTGCCCTTTGATAAGGGACTGAAGGTCAGAGCTGGCCAAATCTCTGTCTTTCAGATTTTACCTTCACAATTTTAGTCACATTCATCTACGATGTTATCTGCTTCCGACTTTTCTTTGAGTCAACTCATTTTTTTTTTCACTTTAGTTTTATCCTAAGTGCATGAATCCTAAGTTTGTTGTGATAGATTTTTTGTAATATTAATTGAAATTAAAACGTTTCCCCTGTAACAGAGATAATTATCTCAAGTCACTTTGGAAAACACTGATCTAAAGTGTTCACTGTACCACTGAGGAAAATGAGGAAAAATCAGAGGAGTAAAGTCATTTTTCCAAGGTCACACAGCCTGACAACAGGAAAGGCTGATCTTTTAGGTACTGGCCCAGAACTTTTTCCTTTTATCATTTTTCTCAGATGTTAAAAATAAAAGCATGAGGCAATCAACACTATCTCTTAGGGGAAGAGGGCATGAAGATTCCCCACATTCTCTGTAAAGTTTGAATGCTTCTTGGTAGTACTAAACCCTATCTGCTTATTCAGAATGCCTGACTGCAATTATATTGCATGCAACCTAATACCTTTCTGTGGGAGGGGCTCTATGAGAAGGAGGGACCTGAATGGCTTTTGAGAGCCAGGGGCTACCTATCCTCCAAGAAGGTCAGCTGGCCAGGAGATCGCAGGAAGGGAAGGGAAAGACCACTAACTGTAAGCACTCCAGTCGTGGGCAAGTCACCAGCGTCAAGGAACGAAGTCTCCTCAGTGAGATGGGGTCCAAGTGCTGCACACAGCCCAAGTGCCTGCCTTCCCTGGATATTTGTTTTAACTTGGAGCATGCTATAGCCTTAGAGAGCTGAATTCGCAGTGTGTGACCTTTCAAAGTATGTGATTGTTTCCAATATCACATGGCCTCGAATTTGTCTCTCCCAGCAAATTCCAAAGTAGCCGTCAGTAAAAGTAAAGAAAGCCAGCGAAACAGTTTAGCTCCATGGAAGGAAAAAGCACCCAACGAATCAAATATTTTGTTGCAGACTGGTAGTGGTTTTGTTTATTTGTTTGTTTGAAGGTCTAACTCGTCTTTTAGACACAGGAGCTACCTCTTTTTTCCTCCCACCAAATTTCTCATTCCGAACTAACTCACAGCTCCAAGCTCCTGGGCTGCTCTGCCACTGTAATGAACATGCATAACCCCTCCCAGCATACACTGCTTTCCTGTTCAGTTAACTCAACCTCCCTGCAGTCCTCACAACGACCCTGTGGCAGGTGTTATTTTACAGAAGAGGCTGGAGCTTTGAGAAGTTTAATGAATGACTCGTCTACAGTCACACAGCCAATATGAAAAGGACCTAAAACTCAGATCTTTTCTCTTCTCATTTGGGGTTCTTGCTGTCACCCTATCACACCTCTTGACTTGTGTCTCCTACACCTCTTTCTTTCTTTCCTCCCTCAAGTCAACACATATTTCTCCGGAGTCCCGGGGTCCTTCATCAGTCCTAACTTGGCAGTGATAACTAGTTCACTGGGACCCTTCTGTTTTGAATTTGTTTTGCCTTTCAAAGTTTTTTGAAGCTAAGATTAGCATTTTGGCTAATCAGTTGGGTGTTCAGAGCTAGTTAGACACCCTAGGCTTGAATCCTAGATCTGCTGCTTGCTAGCTGTGCCAGCTCCAACAAATTGTTTAACCTCTCTGTGTCTCACTTACCTTACCTGCACTATGGAGATAGAAATAGTCCTTTTAGGTAATTACAGCCCTAAAGACCTCACAGGATTATTTTGAGGATTAAAGGACTTGTAAAGTATTTAGTACCATGCCATACAATTAATTGATGTTAGCTATAATTTTGAGTGTATTATTTATTTTCTTTCACTTTGTTGTTGTTGTCATATTGTAAGTTGAAACAAATATCAAAGCAAGAGGGCTAATTCCTGGACCAGGAATCAAACCCAGGCTGCAGCAGTGAAAGCTCAGAACTTTAGCTACTTGACTAGAGGGTGTGGCAGTCCACATTTTTTAAGAACCCCTTTTTGAATCCAGGATCTTTTTTTCCATATATTTTTACGGTGAATGAGAATGTCACCTTAGGATCTGTTCTGTCTATCTCTTCAAAGTGACATTATACTTTAAAAACAAATTATACAAAGAGAGTCCCCAGCCTTTTTCCCCTTTCCACGTGGCTACCGTTTGCCCATCATTTTAAAAGGTTGTTTCTTTTCTTCATAGCACAGTGGAGGGAGGAGGGACAAGCACTGTTTAGAAATTTTTAAATTGAAAATCTTGCTTGTTTCTTCCCAGGTATATTTGAAAAGAAAAAGAAACTCTCCTGTTTCAGAAACATTGACCTCTTTAGTAGTCAGGAACTGGAAATGGCAAGGGGATTTCAATGCATTTCTCAGCATTGAGGCCAGAGAAAACATTATCTCTGCCTCTGTTCTTGAATTCAGCATCCTCCAGACCCAGTCTTCATCACAGTCCTCTCAGGTTCCTACAGCCCTGACGGCCCCATCCTTTCCTCCTGTGCTCCCGAGTCTTCTTTCCCAGAGCTGGGACCCCTTGGAAATTCTCAGCCTCAGCTACCCCTCCAGGACCTGCCTTCCTTTATCTCCTCCTTCTTTCCAGGCTAAAGTCCTGCTCCCTCTCTCTTAACTTAGATTCTTACCCCAGCTTCCTTCTCTTCCAATTCACTCTACACCTTCATTCCTACAACCTATAGCCCTGGAGTGCTAATCGCATTCAGGCACTTTTTGGTGAAGAATTCAGAGGGGACCTTTGGAGACTACTGTCTTCCTTTAGTAATGGGAATGAATATAATTCCTGTTCTGAAATTACCTGTGCTTTATTTAACTGCATCCAGTTTTCAGCCACCTACTGCCTGTGTAGCCATAAGTTATGTGTTATATGTTTCTCAGGGCCAGTTTACTCATCAGCTAAAAGGGGGATTAAAACAGCAATCCCCACACCTTGCTGCAGATGTGTTAGGAAGATTAAATGAGATAACATGCAGGGTGCCCAGCCTTGTGCCTGACATATATTACGGCATGTGAAATACAATGATTGTCATGTATTATTAATGTTATTAAACTCTATCTAATGGTAGAAACCAATGGAGTGGACTACTTTATTAATTCAGACGTTTTTTTCTCTTTTTTCTTTCCTGTGATATTTAGGCAGGAGAGCAGGAAAGTCCCGTATATTTTTTAAAGTCATTTATTTAGTTATTGTTTATGCAATCTAGATTCACTTGATAATCATCTCTCTCTCTCTCTCTCTCTCTCTCTCTCTCTCTCTCTCTCTCTCTCTCGATGGGGTCTCTCTCTTTTGGCCAAGCTAGAGTATAGTGGCATCATCATAGCTCACCGCAACCTCAAACTCCTGGGTTTACTCAATCCTTCTGCCTCAGCCTCCCAAGTAGCTGAGACTACAGGTGCACCACCATGCCTGGCTAATCTCCATATATTTTTATAGATCTAGTGACATACCAGAATAATAAACTAAGATGGGTGGGTCCACACCTTCAGGGTCAGCAAACAGTTTCAACCTAGATAGAATAGGGAAAGATCTTATAAGAACTACATTTTAAAGCTGTGGTCTATGTGTACCTGGGGCTTTAGAAGTTCAGAGCTGAGAAAAACCTTTCAGAGCTTTGAGGTCAGCCTCACATTTTCATATAAAAAAAATCAAGGACCAAGGAGGGCAAAGTGCCATGGTCAAGGTCACACAGGGGGACCATGCAGAGCAAAGTCCTTTGGTGCCTATCTCTATGTGAACTGCACTTCACTGTGCTGCCAGAACAATGCATGAGAAAATGAAAAATTTAGTCCATTGTTTGGAGCCTTTTCTGATCCTGACTAATTTTGTTTTTGTGCCTATACACACACGAAGCCTCTGACGGAATGGCGTGTGGGCTCTGTGATGGACAAGCAGCACTATTAATACTGGTGGCTCAGAGTAGTAGCTGCCCACATGCTGACTACCTATTCTGTGCCAGGGCTTTGTATTCATCCTCTCGTTCCAGCTCTACCCGAACTCTTCCGGGTAGACGTGATTCTACCCTGAGGATCCAGGAGGCTAAGTACCTTGCCCACCAACCTAACAGACCCAGGTTGATACTGAGACCTGTGCATCTGCAAAGAACGTGTGCTTCTCCCTGTGCCATGCTGCTTAATTCGTGCTCAGAACTGACTTCCCGAGAAAGTAACAAGGAGAGATTTACAGAGTGTGGGAGGACAAGGACCAGAGGAAGAAGGTAAGGATGTTTGGAAGAGGTAAGTTTGCAAACAATTCAGGGTAAATATGCATGGGGTCATGGTGTGCGACAGTAAAAACCAAAGTCTAGTTTACAAATGGGTCTTTTCATTGCCTCATATTTAATTTTTCTGCCAAATTGTTTAAAAGTCTTGCTGTCTTTATTTAAAAATATAAAAGAAGGCAAGACTGGCTTTTTCACTCGTATAATTTCTTCCATTTCTGTGACATTCTTGGAAAGGCAAAAATGTAGTGAGGACGAATAGATCACTGGTTGCTGGGGGTTAAGGACAGGTGCAGGGGGGTGGGCTGGGGAGAAAGGCATGGCTAACAGAGCAGCAGCACCGTTCTGCATCCTGATTGCAGGAGTGGTTGCATGATTCTATCCACGTGTTAAAATTCATACACCAAAAATTGTACACCAAAAATGTCAATTGTACCGTATGTTGATTTTTCAAATTTATTTACTAATTTTAAATTGACATATAAAATTGTATGTATTTATCATGAACAACATGATGTTTTTAAGTATATATACATTTTGTATATACATTTTAAAAATAAAACAAAATTTTATAAAACAAGGCACAGAAACTCATTGGAGAACACTTGGTTTGTGTTCACAACAATAAGGAAGTATCTTGTTAAACCAGCCACTCTTCAATATGTCATCTGGTGCCTCTCAGGGTGTAGGCCTGATGTCCAGCTGACAGCTGGCATTGCCAGGCTACCAGCTGAGAGCCAAGGGCTTGTTCCTTGTAAACCCAGGCTCCACTCCAACTCTTCCATGGGCCCCTTCATTCCTTCTGAGTCAGTAGGAATGGGAGTGGGGTTAGATGAGGGGGGCAGCCACATTTGCGTGGGAATGTACATCTTACTAACAATATGTATTTTTTATAAGAGGCCTCTGTCATCCTAGACTATGGATGACATTTCCCCTAAATCTTATGAAATTAAATACAGGTAAAGAGTTTCTCTAAAACAGAATGTTACTCTAAAGCAGCATTAAACCCTCTTGCAACTATGATAGCAACTGCTGCTATTTACTAAGTGCCTACTCGAGGGATCAGGCACTTTACCTGCATGCATTGTCTCCACTCTTCCTCACAATCATCCTGTTGAGGAAGCTGTCATTTCCCCATTGCTCACACGAGGAAATAAGAGGTGAGACCACTGAACACCGTTACAGGCTGATCCCTGGCAGAACTGGAATTTGAACCTAGTTCTCGGATTCCAGAAGCCAGTGGCTTTCCTGTCACTTCCACTGCCCGCTTCAGCTGGGGCAACCCAGTCCTACTATGGAGCTAGCCCTGCCACCGTTTCTGCTCACCTGCCACCACAGGCGACCCCATTTCCCACTCTGCCCCCTTGGTCTCCTCTCGCCCCAGAATTAACCCTTAAAATCTGTCCCTACTTTCACCCAGCCCCTTAAGAAGTTTGTCCCTGCTTTGAATCTGCTATTTCCAGCCCTCCCGTCTTTCCTCTTTATGCTCTAAGAACTATTACCAGGAACTCGGAAACAGGGAAGAAATACACGAAGTCAGACGAAGATGAGCTCCTGGTGCTTCATATGGTCAACCACACCTGTCCTTGCAGATCTTGTTCCAGATTGTGGTCAGGTTTTATAGGCTGTTGCCTTGGAATCAGGCACCGTTATTCTCTCTCTCTCTCTATTGACAGATATGAGTGTTGGAGGGAATATAGCCCTTATCCTGTCCAGGCTCTAGGGATTGCAGAGGTTTTTGAGGGCTAACCTGGCAATCTAGTCATCGTGTAGAGCTGTGGTCCTCAAAGTGTGCGTATCAGCATCAACTGGAAACTTTTTTTTTTTTTTTTTTTTTGAGACAGAGTCTCACTCTCTTGCCTGGGGCGAGTGCCGTGGCGTCAGCCTAGCTCACAGCAACCTCAAACTCCTGGGCTTGAGCAATCCTTCTGCCTCAGCCTCCCGAGTAGCTGGGACTACAGGCATGCGCCACCATGCCTGGCTAATTTTTTTCTCTATATATTTTTAGCTGTCCAATTAATTTTTTCTTTCTATTTTTGGTAGAGACGGGGTCTCGCTCTTACTCAGGCTGGTCTCGAACTTCTGAGCTCAGAACAATCTGCCCGCCTCATCCTCCCAGAGTGCTAGGATTACAGGCGTGAGCCACCGCGCCCGGCTCTGGAAACTTGTTAGAAATGCAGAGTCACAGGCCATGCCCAGACTTACAGAATCAGAAACTCTGGGGGTTGGGTCTGGCCATCTGGACAATGCCTGCAGATGATTCTGAAGCATAGGAAAGTTTGAGATCTACTAATCTAGACCAGTGCTTCTCAGACCTTAATGTGCATAAAAGTCACCCAATGAGAGGGTTACCAGATTTAGCAAATAAAAAATATAGGTGCACTTATGGGATTTACTTATACTAAAAAAAAGTTATTGTTTATCTGAAATTCAAATTTAACTAGATGTCCTGCATTTTATCTGTCAGCTCTGCCTGAGTATTCTTTATAAAGTGCAGCTTCTGATTCAGTAGGTCTAATGTGAACCCTGAGATTCTGTATTTTCAACAAGCTCCCAGGTGATGGGTGCCTAAACCACACCCATAGTAAGGATCTAGAGCTACTTGTTAAAAACAGATTCCTGGCCAGGCGGGGTGGCTCATGCCTGTAATCCTAGCACTCTGGGAGGCCGAGGTGGGCGGATCGTCCTGAGCTCAGGAGTTCAAGACCAGCCTGAGAAAGAGCGAGACCCCGTCTCTACCAAAAATAGAAAGAAATTAATTGGACAGCTAAAAATATGTATAGAAAAAAAAAAAAAAACAGATTCCTGATCCCTCCCTCTACCTACTGAACCAATTTGCCCGAGGGGAAAAACTGACCTGGAACATTGTAACCGAGGGACCATGTGTTCTGAGTCACAAACATCCCACTTACAAACTTCGAGGAGACAGCCTATAAGTTCAGGACTTGCACATAGGGGCAACTCTTCACACACAGTTGTGGAGATGAGCCAAGACTGGGGGGCCTTTGCTGAGAGGTGGAGGCGAAGGAAGCCTGCTGAGGTAGATGGTCAACTCACTGTGGGAGCGCAGCAGGAAACAGGAGGCCTGGTGCAGCTGCGGGAAGGAGCAAAACGCAGGCTGCTCTTGCCCAGGCCCACCATGGGCACAGAACATCTCCATGTGCAAAATGCTGGTAGGCACATGTACTGAGCCCTTCCTGTGTTGAGAACTCTCATTTCAATTTATTTTCAAACAACACTGTAAGATTCTTCCCCCAATTTAGTAGATGAAGAACCCCAGACTCGGAAAGTGCTAAATAACTTGCCTAAGGTCATACAGTTAGCAAGACCTGAAGTTAGGATTTGGACACAGGTCTGCTCCTGAAGCCTCTCTCCGCCGTGCTGTGGCGCTTCTTCCGTGGGATCTGCACCGGCACAGTGGTGGTTCTGGGAGACACGCGGATGCCGTCCTCTACAACGGCAGCAGCGGATTCCTTTCCTCGTGGCATCTGCCTTCAACTCTCCCAGCTGGGCCTCTTCATTCCATCGGTGGATGCTCTGGAGCATAACCTCCACAGCCTCAGCATGCTTGGTGACTCACCTGTGGTTTGTTTCTCTCCAGAAGTGTGCCCGCACGGGGGAAGCTGCAGAGCAGCCCTGCTTCATTAGGCCCATTAACTTCATCCTTTTGCGGGAGCCAGATTAATCATGTATTTATTCTTGATGCACTTTGTTTCCTTTGATCTTCCAGAACAGCCACTTCAATTTAGGTTTCTACCTGGACATGATGAAATTCTAAGCATGTTCTCACCTCCATCCCAGGTTTCAAGGTGTATTAGTTTAAAGAATTCCTCTCTATCTGAGGAAATGATATTGGTTTGAGCAATGCCAGAGTTGGAGGTCCCAGACGAACTGAGGGTAAGACGTTAGAATTTCAAACTCTTAATCCTATTGATTCTTAGTCCTTTTGATCTTTTCAGCACTTGTCAGGAGAGTTGAGTTTGTGTAATTTAGGAGGGAGGGCTGATTGGCTCTGGTTTTATTACGACCTGTTTGTACCATTTAATTCATAAGAAAAGCAGCAGCCAGCAGCTGAACCACTTAAGGACATCCTTGCAGTTTCTGCTTTTCCAAAAGCCCAGGCAATTATTTGAGTTTCAAAAAAGTGACTGAATCAGATCATCAGCCTAGGATGGATTTTGTTTTGCCTTTAAGCAACCTCCAGTTGTCCTTTGTAGAGTCCACAAGTGAGTAGAATAACCAAGAAACACACAGCTCTTTTCAAGGACAGGAAAGGGAATATTTCCTGAGTGTTTAGGTTGTGCCAGGCACTTAACTCACTTAATCCTCTCAATAGCTTTGGGTCGTAGATCTTATTATCCCCATTTTACAGATTAGAGAGTCTAGCCTCAGAGGTTAAGAAACATGCCCCAAGTTCAAACAGCCAGAAAATGACAAGCCTGGGATAAGAACTCAAGTCTGTCTGATTTCAAAGTCATTGTGTTTTCACGCTATGTAGGTTGAAGAATTTCTTAATGCATCCTGAAAAGTAAGAAAACTTGTTTGGTTCCATTTTGTTTTTTCTGTGTTTTTTAATGAATAAAAAATGTGTTATTTAACAGTACTGGGTTATCACTCAACCAGATATCAAAACTCATTAAAAGCTCTACTAAATAAGTAGGAAATATAAATAGATCAGTGGAATGATATAAGAATCTGAGAAACAGCTCAATTAAAATCAGTGGGGGAGGTGATGGATATTTAAGAAATGGTCTTGGGGCAACCGACTTTTCATATTAAAATTAAATATAAAGTTAAATGCTCACCCTCCTTCGTACATAAAAACAAACTCCAGATGGCTCAAGTATTTAAAGCTTAAAAGAAAAGAAAATTTTTGTTAAATCTTTAAAATTATTAGAAAAAATAAAGGAGAATATCGTTGTTAGAGCAAGGAAGACCAAAAAATAGAAACAATAATGGAAACGATTAATAAACTTGGCTAACACAAAATTACATTTTGGTAGAACAAAAAGCCCAGCTTACAAAGTTAAAAGAGGGGAAGTAGCCGGAGAGAAGATATTGGCAAGATTTACAACAGTCAAGATTAGTATCAAGAATGTATTAAGAAACAAACCAAAAAACTTCTACAAATCAATACCTAAAGACTGACAACTTAGCAGATAAATGGGGAAAGGTTATAAAACAAGAAGTTCGCGGAAAAGAAACCCACACCCTCAGAATAAACAGAAAGTTGTTCAACCCCGCAGGGAAATAACAACAAAAGTAACACAATTATCAAAAATTAAGAAATATATCATTATTAAGTATGAGTGAGAATATGGGCCAGTTAGAAACATTCACATATTACTGGTATTGGTGTAAATTTGTACAACCATTATAGAAACCATTTTGGTAATATCAGGTTAAAACTGACAATGTGCCTAACCACTCAGGAACCCACTTCTGGACCATATAACCAAAGAAATCCTCATGTAGGTGCAGGCCAGCTTCGTGGGCACATCCAGTCTCTTGGGCTCTGCCCTTAGAAGAGCCCTGTGTTTCATTTAATGCTCTGCTTTCGCCATCTTGAAATTCTTAATAATTTTACTTTTGCACTTGTGCTTTTAAAGTGAAGTTCAATGGGTCAGTGGATCATGGCATGAGCAGAGGAGATCGGTGCAATAAGCATGTCCACTGCATCTTGCTGCCCTGTAGCATTCAGGATGCCCCAGGAGCACAGAATTCCAGTGGCCCCACGACATGCAGGAGTGCAGCAGCATTCAGAGCAAGAACAAGGTAAGCACGTTATACCTTCCACTGCGTAAGTGGGGAGCCGACCACTCCAAAAGGCCACACTTTCCCTTTGAACCAGAACTTGCTTCCAATGCAGAAAGAGAGACTGGCAGACCAAGAAACATGAACAACCAAGGGAGCCTGTTGTACCCTTTATGGCTCATGTCACTTCCTGTATTAGTCAACCACGTACACCGAAAGTGACGGCAGAGAAGAAAAGTGGAGGATTGGGCAACTCATTGTTGCTTTCTCTTTCAGTCCTTCCTTACTCAGCAGTGAGCCAATGGTGCAGTGCTGGAGGACTGTGCATGAGTCAAGAAATGAAATAAAAACAGTTGTTAGTTTTGTGTAGTGTTTCCACTGTTCTGGTAAGAATGAAACACATGCACATATAGGAGCTACAAAATGCAAGTTGTATAATTCCAATGATTTCACGTACAAGCTAAATTTGCTTATATTTGCATTTAAAACAGATATTGCACAATATAAAGATGAAAGGTAAGACTCGTGGTAATAATTTACATTTTTAATTTTTCTTAAAAGAACGTTAGAAGGGCAAACAAAAAAAATACCACCATTACAAGTCGAGAGAGAGATCGTGGAAGAAAGGGAAAAGCTTTATATTTTATATCTTTAATGGTACTTTTTTTCCTATATTTTGAACAGGAGGGCTGGCCCCAAAGTTTAATTTTGCACTGGGCCACAAATCAGCCATCGCTGTGTAGTTATACAAGGAAACAAGAGTGTCCATTTTCCCATAATTGTAGAGGTAGAATCAAAAGAAAAAATAAAAGAAAAAAGAAAAAGAAATAATCCAATGTCCAAGAATAGGAAAATGGATAGATTATAGCGTTGTTCATAGGATGAACTATTGCATGGCAGTATTAAATATATTAAATAAATTGTCCAAATCCATAAGTACATAGATGGAGATTAAAAACAATATTGAGAAGAAATTCAAGCTAGAAACCATTACTTGAGGTATAAGAGCATGCATCTATATACTTTTATAAAACACCCACAAAATTCATTTTTATGGATGCATTTATGTATGTGGTACAGTACAGACACATTGACCAGGCACACTCCAAAGTCATGACAGTGATTTTATTTTGGGGAGGGGAGAGAGAACAGCACCAGGAAGAAGAAAATGGGGAATTTGAAGTTTAATTTTAATCTTTTATTTCTTAAAAAATTTATAATAAAATGTTAACTTTATTAACTTTAACAAATTGTTTAGCCCTGAATACATAAGTTTGATATGCTGTTCTTAGTGAACTACATATTTTTCAATTTAAAAAAATCCTCCTGTAAGGGCAACATGCGTAACCTAAACATCTGTACCCCCATAATATGCTGAAATAAAAAAAAATCCCTCCTATTTTAAATAAGGTAGACCAGCCATGCCTCTCACTGTCCCTCCATTTGAGTTTCCAAAAATCAAAAGGAAAATCTGGTGAGAATGCAGAGCCTGCCATGTATATGTTTCTTTGAGCAAGATGCTAAAACATGATCCTACCTATTTATCAATATGGGAGAGATGACAGAGAAGCCTGGAGTAAGTCTCAGTGTCCATGAGTGGAGGTCATGCATAGACCATTTGCTAATCATCTGGTTGGCACAGAAACATACATCATGGGTCTTGTTTCCAGAGTAATGTTGTTATTTTTTTTCTTAAATGCATGTGACTTTTATGTCCCGAATTTGCTAATGAGAAGTACAAAATTTTGGAATTCCAAAAGTTTGGAATCTTCCATTACTTTCTGGAGGATGGTTACGTTCTTGGCCCTGGACCACACAAGAGCGCAGTGGAGATTTACTGATGCGTGCAGCCCCTCAGTCCTGGCTCACACACAGAGCTGTAATAGCTCTTTAAACTCTGAAGGCTTGAGTTCCAATTCATTTACCACAGGCACAGTATAAGATGGAAATTATCTTGGCTGCAGAGGCAAATGTAGTCCATTCATGTATAAAACCATTGCAACAAAACGAAAAGAAAGTTAATCTAGGAAAGTGATGCCTGATTTTGGTTTTGTTTTTAATTCTCTTCCTTTCTAGATGCTGGCCTCGTCACTGGGAATTTGGCTGCTGTTTGAGGCCTGGCCCTCTTGGGAGCAACATGGTACTGGTAATAGTCCCCGGAAAGTGACTTTCTCAAGCTCAGCCCAACATCCATCTTTCTACAGGCCCCATCCCCCACCTCCATCCCACTCCCTAGTTTACTCCCCCATGAGCCAACCATGCACAGGTGAACCACACACAGGGGCATCCATGACACTTTTAATTGAAACAGCACTTAATTCACAACCTGTGCCTCTGTCATTTTCTACTCACACTTCAAAACTTGACAAGGATTAAACATGACCAGCATTTAAAGAACAATTCAAAATTTAAGTATCTCTTATGTTGAAAGTAGAAGGGTGGGGGAAGCCTCTACATAAAAGCTACATGGAGTTTAGAATTATTTTAATAACTCACCAGCAATTCCTTTTTCATCCAATATGGTTACAAAGACAGGATTATTCTTTTCTAGATAATTTATAATATTTATTCTAACTTACATAAGAAATAATTCACAAAATAATTAAAGTCTCTCTCACTGACGTTTGCAGACAACCACAAGTGACTTGAATTTCCCTCATTCGACTGTTCACCCAGTGGAGTGGCAGGGGCAACCGTAGGATCTTTAGTAAATAACGTTGTAGGAGCCATTTAGTGTCTCAAGGTGATCCTGATAGACTGGAGGAAGCTTGCTGAGTCAGGGCAACCTCTCCCAGTCCCATTGCTTTCCCTGTCCTATCGCTTTGATTCTGATGGCTATGTGGTTAGGAACCTGGAATTTTATCAGCTGATATTGTACTGTATCTGCACAAAAATCAATATACAATTAACTATCAATTATTTGGACCCTTGCAGGGAAGACCTGACCCAAAAAAAAAAAAAAAAAAGAACTCTCCCAAATAACTTGTAACCGTATCCATAAATATTTGTTTTTGGAATATATGATATGATTTATATTTCAATCAATTTACCTCACTAATCATATATAATAGGAAAAAGAGTTTGCCGTCTGTGTAGACAGCAAGGGGAGGAAGGTAAGAAGCCTGTTAGCTGGTGGGAGGAGGGAGTCATAGAGAAGTCAAGTTTTTAACCTATATAACCACTAAAGTTGATGATCTGCAAAGTGGATGCTACTTTGTAAAAAGCATAGTTTATTTCTCTTTGCTCATTTATAGCATCGTTTGTTCCACTAATTCAGATTAGTGCCAGGTGAGAAAGGGGAGTTTGAGGGGCAGTTATAATTTCTTTGTTTCCGTTTTTGCAGATTGCACTCAGGAATACAGGAGAGTTCTCAGCATGACTGAGACCAAATGGCCATTCACTTAGAAGCTCAGTCCACTGTCATGGATGTCCTAACACCAAGCTCACCGCTGCAGCAAAGCACGAGTGGTCAGACAGATGCTGATTACAGTATTCCCTTGAGAGACACAGCCATACCCTGAATCTGTTTGCTGCCCTCTGAGCATGCTGGGCACAAGCGCTGTTTGGAGAAGCATCCGTGGCTACAACTGGGATAGCCCTGACCTAGCAGCACAGGGACTGCGCTCCTTGTCCCATTGCCTATGGGACATGCCGATCATTTTTCAATGTACCTCATGAGACTAGCATTTTAAAAATGTTACTAAATCGTATTTACACTTACTTTTAATGTTGCTTAAAGTTTCGTTCAGCACCTAGGTACACCTTAAACTATTAATATCTGATCACCATTATATCATAATGTTTGACATTTAATTTTTCCAATTTTTAAGAATTATAGATAATAATACAAAGAATATTTTTGCATATGGCTCTTTTTCGGTGGAGGGGGGGGTGTTGGTACCA
The DNA here is from genome assembly GCA_004363605.1 of Indri indri. Lineage (NCBI taxonomy): Eukaryota > Metazoa > Chordata > Mammalia > Primates > Indriidae > Indri > Indri indri. The sequence continues at coordinate 38,716 of RJWJ010004081.1, read as the reverse complement.
AATTACTTTATTTGAAAGAATGGTACAAATGAAAGAACTTAGGTACATGTTGTGGTACGTGGCTTCTTTTTTTTCTATTGAATTATTCTCTTAGAGTAATCCTCATTAGTGTTTTTCCTAGGTCAAAGGATAGAAACATTTTAAAGTCCTTCGCATTTTGTTTTTTAAAAAGGGTATGCCAATCTATAATGTCAATAATGAATGGTGTTATTTTAAATTTTGTTCAGTCTAACTTTATGTCATACATTTTTTTAAAAAACACACTCTTCTCATTTTTTCTTTTGATTTTCTCCGTTCCAGCCCTGGACTTCAGGGCTTACCCTGTGTGCTACTCAAACTAACCAGCCCCTGTCAAAGCAAGATGGTTGCTGGTTTTCCCTAGTAACCCATCCCACTTAATCAAAGAGCCTAGAATTCTTCTTTCCTAAGATAAAAGCAGGGCTCTTCTTGTGGAACATAGAATCTATGTGGTCTGATTTAGGGCTGCTGAAATTTGTCCTCTTGACAAATCCTTATGCTCTGTAGATACCCAGGGGTAGGAAGGCCAGAGGACGGGCAGCAGGGGGTATCCAAAGGCACTAAGAACTGTCTTTGCCTTTTTAAAATAAATTTCCCAGTGTACCACAGAAGCCCACTCACACACTTGCATACACACCCCTGAGCCTCCCAAGTGCTGGAGCACTACATCCAGATTGTATAAACCAGGCATATATTTAGACTAAGAAATTAAAAAAGAAATGACCATGTCCAGTGATACTGTAATCATCCAAAGTAGTAATAGTATAAGGAACTGATGGTAACATCATTAATATACCAAAACATTTTAAAACCTAAGAAAGTAAAAGAACTCCATCTTCATAAACATGAATATTTTTTAATTTATGCATTTCTTGAAAAATTATTATCTTCCAATGATTAAGTCTTTTTTATTTTAATTTTTTTTTTTCTTAGAGATAGGTCTCGCTCTGTCCCCCAGGCTGGAGTGCAGTGGTGCAATCACAGCTCACTGCAGTCTGGAACTCCTGGGCTCAAGGGATCCTCCTGCCTCAGTCCCCTGAGTAGCTAGGACTACAGGCGTGTGTCACCATGCCCGGCTAATTTTTTATTTTTTATTTTTTGTAGAAATGGGGTCTCTCTATGTTGCCATGCTGGTCTCAAACTCCCAGCCTCAAGTGGTCCTCCCACCTCAGCCTCCCTAAGCACTGGTATTACAGGTGTGAGTCACTGCGCCTGGCCATTGATTAAGTTTTTCAAGTCAGCTTTCTGATGCACTGGGTTATTTATGGGTTTGTCCTGAAACTTTCTTCCTAAAAGACCTGGATAAGATAAGCCATAGGAAAATGTAATTCAAAATGGAAAGGGCCATAAGTTTCACTTGGTTCTTTCTCAAGAACTGACCAGCACTTGGATGTATAAAATTATAGTATTTCTACAAACACAATCCTTGAATTGGAGGCTGACCCAGATTTCTGCTTCCCAGGCTTTCTACACTCCTTGGGCAACTCTCTTCACTCCTGTGCTTGGTGTCCTTTTGGCTTTTCACCGGTATTCTTAGTTCAGGCTCTGCAGCTAACTGTCCAATACTCTCCAAGGTGGTTGCATTAACATCCTGGGGCAATACTGCCATCTTGTGGGCATGTAGAATGCTGCGCGTTCATCCCAAAGTGAAGTTGCATTTTCCCAACTACAGGCACAAATGAGTGTTCATTCCGCTCTTTCACTTCTAGGCTGATGGGGCTCCCAGGTGACTGAAGATGTCAAGAGAGCTTTGAGTAGATAATTTGTAGTGCCCGTTGGTTATGTCTCTGAGATCTTGAATAAACTTTGCGAACTTATGGGATGAGCATTGTTGGAAAACTAAATTTACAAAATGTGTTAATATATCAGATCTAATACAAAATTTTCGCCAATTGGACAATAGTGTGACAACACAGTACCATGCGTGAGCTGTCATGCTTTGTGATTTGACTCACCCTTGTAAGAATGATTCTATTGGACACAATGTGGTCACCAGACATAATGGGCTCTGTAATTTAATTTTTTAAATATAAGAAATATTTTCACTGCAGAAACACATTAACATTCTTTTGAATTTTGTGGGAATAGGTGTTTCTAATTGAAAGATGGGTTTAGAGTTTGGGATAGAAAACGCAGGGTTTAATGGTAAAAACACAAAGGTATTTTTGGAAATATTTGAATCAGCACAGAAATGATGTAGTTTAGCAAATATGTTAAGAATAAAACATTACTTTTGTTGTGATAAAACTATTTTCTTACAGCTTATAACTTTCTCTTTGATGAACCTTCCCGTATGGTTCAGCTGAAGTGTTAGCGTCCCTTGGGAAGAAGAAACCTGCATGTATCGAGGTTGTTTTTAAGAAAGCTGTTTGTCCAACTAAGACGTGCATCCTTGCGGTGCTGTCACTACCAGAAAATAATCTTTGATTCTGTCTTCTTGGTGTGGATTTTCCACTAGTAAAATTCTATTTTGAAATGCAAATTAGCTCTTCTCAGTACAAGCTTGTAAAAATGTCAAAACATCCCAAATGTCAAAATATCTAATTGCCACATAATTAGGTATCAACACAGAAATGCTGCACTGATATTTTAATTTAGCTTCACTGAAGTAATGTACGTTCAACAATGGGGCAGGATACAACAAGGTGATAAGTTAGGGAAGAGTGTAGCTAACAGCACAAAATGGGGATGCTTTGGAACCCAGAGCCCGGCAGAAAACTGAATAGACTTCCAGGGAATCATCATGCGGCCTATGAGAAATAAACACCACTTAGGCAGCCCTCTCTACTCCCTGGTTAAATTAGATTAACCAGAACCCAACCAACTGCAGTTGCAAGCTAGAATTGCTTCTAGAAGAAATATGTGAAAATTTGTCTTTATAAAGAGGTTATATCCTGGGGTTGATACTAAATCAGTCCAATGCCTTCAATCGTCTTAATTTCCTCCTACAGAACTGTAGTTCTTGTTAATGTTTGTAATGATCACCCTGTGGCACTGTAGGATCCTGAATTATCAAAGAAAGATCACATATGTTCCACTGACAACACTAGACATATAGCGCACACGTGTGTTACAGAGGCTATTCGACAAATGTGGAAATCACGAGGATTATCTGATCCACCTGCAATTAATCAGAAGCTTCAATTAAGTAGAACCCCTCATCTGATAATATTCCATTATCATTATCATCATTATTATTATTATTATTACTATTAAGAATTCTTTTACAAAATCAGGAGAAAAAAGAATTCTGGCTCCTTTCCAACCCATCCCTGCTTTTATTGGGAAATCAGTCTGTGTTTAATGTACCTGTATTTCAGCAGGAGAACTGAGCACCCAAGTTACTGGGCAATGCTACCAGCCTGATTTAATGACTGCCATCTTCAATTTTGGAAATTTACCAAAAAAAGAAAAAGAAAAAGAAAAGACAATTATCCCTTACAAGACCCCTTTAAATAATTTTTCAAGTGTATATTTGATGACAAATACACTAATTTCAAGAAGATTCCTCTTAAAGTTGGGGCTGGAGTGTTAATATGATCTGCTAACAACACAGTAACTACCATTTATGGATCACCTACAAAGTCACTTGTGTTTAATATGCATTATCTCTAATTTTTAAGGCACCCCTGCAAGGTTGTGAGTATCACCTCCACTGTCCGTGGGAGGAAGTAGTTTCAAAGAGGCTAAGTAACCAGAGTAAGGTCATGTGGCTAACAAGGGCATAAACAAGACTCAGGCTTTATGGATTGCTTCGCTGGGTTTTAATGGAAGACCCATGTGGGTGTTTGAGGAGGAAAGTCTATTTTCTGTCTCTCTCTCTCTCTCTCTCTCTCTCTCTCTCTCTCTCTCTCTCTCTCGCTTAGTGATGAACAGTAGGAAGGGGGGATTGGTCCGTGTCAGACCCTGATTAAACCCATATTTGTTGCCGTCTTTCCACCATTTTTATTTTTCCTTCTGTTATGTTTTCTTCCTTTCTTCCTTCAAATAGATAAAGGTCACTCCTCTCTTTAAAACAGCACAGAACGCCCATATTTTTGTTCTCCCTTCTACCTACCAGTCTAAACAGCTCCTTTTTATTTCCAGCCAGACTTCCCAGGTAAGTTTCCTAATTGCCCCAGTTCCATTTTCCTTTCACTCTCATGACCAAACACTTCCCTTTATTTCCCACTGTAAAGAAGCTGCTCTTCTCAGACTTACTCATGACATCTGCTCCAAACTCAAAGGCTCTTTCCCAGTCCTGACTTTCTGAAATTCTCTGCAGCATCTGACACAGCCACCCGCATCCAACACCACCTCCTGCCAGTAAAGATACTAGCGGCTGGCACACGTGGAACAGTGACTTGCTTCTAGACTCTGGATGAGGCACTTTCCATGCATTCTCATTAAACCTCACAACATCCTGGTGAGGCTGGTACTGTAATGCGTCCCCATTTTACAGATGAGGAAACTGAGTCTAAGGGACGTGAAGTAACTTGTCAAATGTTACAAAAACAAAAACATCACAAAGACGGAGGCTGATGATCAAAGATGCTATGCTACCTTCAGCAGTGTTTGCTCAGTCCTTTACTACCTGCTGGGCACAAAGCTAAGTTTGTTATATCTACTCTCCAACCTCACCCTGGGCCCACTGCAATCTCAAGTTTGTAGTCCTGTGCCTAAAATAAGCTGTTTCTCCTCTTAACTACTTCAAATTCTAAACTCAATATTTAAAAAAAGTTTTTACTTGCATCAAATAATTATTGATTTACATGGCATGGCGGCAGGCTTTAGGCATAGGAAGGTAAGCAAGGTGGGCTGCTGCCTGCTTGGAGCTGACCATATAGTGGGGAGAGAGTGAGACACACATGGTACAAATCATTACATGAGCCAATCAGCAGCCCACTGAAAACACTCCCTCTGCCAGGCTGTGAGATTTCAGGTAAAGTGGCATACCAACTCACCCACCTCCCCTCCCACCCCAGAATCCCCTTTCTGGAAACCTTGCTCTGACTCCAAAGCCAAGCTCTCAAATAAACCCCAGCACCTGCCAGGGGTGCCATTTCAGTGGTGGGGCTTGAGGTGAGCACTCTGGAACCCAGGTAAACACTGGACATTAGCCTGGATCTTACAAAGTCAGGCGATCGCCCACCCCTCCCCACCCTGGGCCAGCCCTCAGGGTCAGAGATGCTCCCACCCTTCTGATTATGTGTGGGCCCATGTGCTTGGTTGACAATCAACCCAGAACAAATAGTTTCCTCCACTTTCCCCTAACTGTACTTGGTGCTGGTCATTTCTGCTGCAAGAATATGAGCTTCTCACCAAGTAATAATGGAACATGCCTCTTTTGGTTCTTTCATAGCACTCAGCTTCGGGCTGAGTATGTAAATGTATGCATCAGATACACCTGTTTGAGTAAATGTCTCCTGTCAATACCCAGAGGAATGAATGGAGTTTACTCTCTTTAAACCCAACTCAAGAGACCCAGAAGGCAAGGACACATTCAAAAAAACATGGAGTTATATTAAAAATATGTAGGCATCAGCTTGAAGGGGTTCCTACTGGTCAAAGTTGGGATAATTTAAGCATCAAATAAATGATAACTATAAATTGAATATGTAAAAATCCATGAATCTGTAATGATAAAAGAAAGACAGAGAAAAAATTATTCATCACCATTGAAGGAGGCTATTATATCAGATTCTTACTTTTAAAATCTGTAATTAATGTGAAAGAATCAGGCATTATCCTGCCTTTCCAAGTAGCCCCAGATGATGAGAGAACATTCTCTTACAGTAAAACCCCGGCTATAACATATGGATTAACATAATTAGAAAATCACTACTTTGCAACCCCCAATAAGAGAAATGATTCAGACATGGATCGTGGATTGATGCTAAAACTGTAAGGGGATAGTTGTCTGGTGTCAAAACACCACCCCATAGATTACTTCCCAGTCACAAGGGGGAAAGGATAAGTTTACAAAGGGGATCTGGCTGTTGCCACTTGAACTCAGAGCTCTGTCTCAGCATCTTGGGGGGCACCTAGACAGTGTGTGCCTTCCATAATGAAGCAATATAAAGTACAACATCAGCGATGACATATTCTTACCAAAACTATTTAGATTGCAACTAATCAAGCCTTCAGTTTTAACTTTTAGTTTACAAGGGATTAGAGGAACAAGGAAAACAATGTTACAAATGACCAAAAGTCCATTAGGTGGTATACTCTAAAGGACAAGTGGCTGGTCTCTTGGACAAATTATTGTTAAGGAAAACAAAAGGGAAGAAGGTTGTTCTACATTAAATGAGACAATGAGACTTAACAGACATAATGAAATGTGATGTGTGGTCCTTGGTTAAATCCTAGTTTGAATAACCATTTGGAGGACAGTTTGGGGAATTTTCCACATGGATTCCATATCACATGATGCTAAGGTATTATTGTTAATTTTGTTAGCTGTGATGATGAAATTGTACTTACATAGGGAAATGGTCCCCAAACTTCACCACCCTGAAATAACCATTGTTTACATAGATAAGCTTCATTTCAGACATTTCTTTATGAGTGAGAGAGAATGAACATGAGAAATATTTTTATGAAAATAAAACAATGCTATGTACTAATTTTAAGAAAAAGTTATTACAGTGAAACTTAATTGAACCTAAAGAAGGAAGAGAAATTAAAATAAAATGAAAAAATGTCTGAACTTTAGCTAAATATTTTTTCACTGTCAGAGATTCCCTAAATATAGCACTAAAATTGAGAACAAAGATTAAGAAGAACTTTTAGAGGCTGCTTAAATTTTAGGCAGCATTGATTGATTCATTAATCTAAAAATTGAGGAAATTATCCTTCTTGTTTTTCCTCCTGTAATCTGCTCTACATTTGGAAATCTATCCTTACTTGTTTTCATTGGTCAGGGTGTATAACCATACAACCCACAGGTGTTGAGTCTTAGTTTGTATTTAATGAATTTATTAATAATTCCCAACATCAGTTTGTTTATCACAACTTCTCTATTTTCTAGTACTTTATTTTTATTCATCTCTTGATTGGCTGGATTTTATCAAGTCATTTTTAAAAGGCTCAAAAATGTTTTAAAACACTAACAGTTGAAGCAAAAGAGAGTGGCTCACACCTGTAATCCTAGCACTCTGGGAGGCCGAGGTGGGCGGATTGTTTGAGCTTGGGAGTTCGAAACCGGCCTGAGCAAGAGCGAGACCCTGTCTCTACTAAAAATAGAAAGAAATTAATCAGACAACTAAAAATATATAGAAAAAAATCAGCCGGGCATGGTGGCGCATACCTGTAGTCCCAGCTACTCGGGAGGCTGAGGCAGGAGGATCGCTTGAGCCCAGGAGTTTGAGGTTGCTGTGAGCTAGGATGACGCCACGGCACTCTAGCCCGTGCAACAGAGTGAGACTCTGTCTCAAAAAAAAAAAAAAGCAAAAGAGAGAGAAAAACTCCATTTTTCCAACTAGAAAAAAACTACAGAGTTTCATGCTAGCAAGCATGCAGATGCACTGAAAGGAATTTCTTTGCAGCTTCTGTCACAAAGGCTGCAAGAAATTGAAGTTAATGGTGAAGAGCAAGAGCCCCAGAGTAGGGGTTTCTGGAGCTGACTTTTGGCCCCAGTGAGTGTGAGCTATAAGGTTTGGGAGCCAGTTATAGCTGTAAGGTCCAAGGCCTCAATTCCCTATCTGGAAAAGAAAATGTTATTGAAGGAATTAAAAAAGAAAAATCTGTATAAAGTGCCTGGCACATAGCAAGTGTCCAATAAATGCCATCACTAGTCATTGGGATTCCTAGGAGGAAAACTTTGATCTTTTGTAATTAAGTTAGAAGAAAGTCAAACAAGAGGTGGAGTTGCCCTCCAAGGTTTCTGATGCAGGGTTGGCCATAGTTCTATAATTCTTAATGTACCATGGGCAAACACCCCATGAGGTTAAAGCATTTTAGGGAATTAACCTGAGAAGCCCTTGAAGAGAAATAAATTAGGACAAATCGTGATTGAGACTAGTCAAGGGTGAGTAAGAATAGTACCTGCTCAAAACTTGATATTTCTGTTTCTTCAAATCTTGCTTTAATTGGATTTTAATTTAAATTTTAGTGATTGAAAACCATTGTTTTATTGTTCTAATAAAATAAATTAAGGAAGGTGACTAAATCATTAAATAACATACATATCTTGTCAATACAGTCTATCTTTGGGGGATGAAGTGACAATTTGACAAAGTATTTACCTTTTGAGGCTATGGGGCCTGGCCACTGGATTAGCAATGTGAATGAACATCACTCAGAGTCATCTCCCTGGCCGAGGTTATTCTCCTGCAGCATCAGCATTTGTTGAACCACCCAGCTCCCTCCATAGCCTTTGAGAAACTGCACTGAGGGGGAGATGACACTGACACAAGCCTGGATCTTATTCTTCTGATAGTAAACCTCAATCCCAATGAAACTCTTCCTTTACCCTTTCATCCCTCAAATACTTATTGAGCACTGGCTACATGCCAGGCACTGGTGAATGTAATGTTGAACAAAACACATGTGGTCCCTCAACTCAACTCACATACAGTTACAGTCTGTTATTCAAAAAAGCATGTAAATAAATGTCGAATTACAGTTTTGATGAGTGCTATCAAAAAGAGGTGCCTGGGACCTTGAGAGTCCATGAATACAGGAAAAACGAAGTTATTCCTCTTATACCCACACACTCTCAATACCTCACTTCTGATGCCAGATGTTTGGGGTTTTTTCCACACCAAGCAGTTCTCAGACTCCAGCTTAGTGCCCTACGACTGAATTCAATTCTGACACAAGCACAGATTTAGCACAGACCCCGCAGGTTAGGGTTCAGTCCCACATGGCTTCCCCTGACTTCAGACTAGTCACAAGTCCCCCGCTGTGACCTGGGCTTCTGACCAACTGGCTATAAATTGAGGGTTCCACAACCCCCTCCTCAGGTCCAATCCTTCACTAGAGTGGCTCACACAACTCAGGGGAAGACTTACTTAGGAATACCAGTTCATTATAGAGATTTTACAAAGGACACAGATGAACAGCCGGATGAAGGGGTACCTGGGGATAGGTTCAGAAACTTCCTATGTTCTTGTTCACCAACCTGGAAGCTCTCTGAACTCTGTACTTCTGGAATTTTATGGCAGCTTCATCACACAGATATGAACAGTTGTTAACTCAATTTCCAGTCCCTCTTCCCCCTCTGGAGAACGGAGGGTGGGCTGAATGCTCCAAGTTTCTAATCATGTGTTAGTCTTTCTGGTGACCAGCCCCCATCCAAGAGCCCCCCAAGAGTCACCTCATTACAACAAAAGACGTTCCTATTACCCAGGAAATTCTAAGGGATTTAGGAACTCTGTGTCAGACACTCCTATCATTCAGGAAATTACAAAGTCTTAAGGCCTCTGTGTCAGGAACTGGGGTCAAAGACCAAATATTATAACAAAAGATTCTCCTAGAGCACCCCCGTTTCTCTGTGTAAGGAATGAGGGGCAGAGACCAATATTTATTTATTATTATTATTTATTATTATTGCACAGTCAATAACAATAAATAACAGAGTGATGTAGTTTCAAAGAGGGGCCAGGGAAGGCACCTTCGAGGATGTGATATCTTAGCTGAGACGAAAAGATAAGTAAGAGTTTCCTATTGAGTGAAGCGAGGTAGATGGGGAGAGTGTTTGAAACAAAGAGAGCAGCAAGAGTGAAGATTCCATAGCGGGGGAAACGTGTGAATCCCAGGAAATGAAGGAAGACAAGAAGGGCTGGAGAACAGAGTGCTGGAAAGGATGTGGCCTGAGAAGAGGCACGAGAGGTGGGCAGGAGGCAGGCCTTGGATGGCTTCGTAAAGAGCAAGCTGAAGACACTGGAAGATTTTAAGCCAGGCCTACATATAGTATGACCAGATTTGTGCCTCAGTAAGTTCACTGTTTACTGGAATAGGTGAGCAAGAAAGGAGACTATCGCAGCTGGTGCTGTACAGTAAGACATGATGGCAGCTTGGGCTATGGTCGTGGAGGCAGAGATGGAGAAAATTGGTTAGATTCAAGAGATATTTCGGAGATAACTTAATAGGACTTGATGATGAGTTAGCCATGGAGAATGAGAAAAGGGGAGCTATCACACGTGTCTCCTCGGTTCCTGGTTGTGCAGTTGTTTGGATGGTACTGGTACCACTCACTGGGGCAGGGGACACTGGAAGAGGAAAAAGGTTGGAGGGGGGGGCTGAGAAATCATGGATTCAGTTTGGACAAATGGACTTTGAGGCCCTTTTAAACATCCAAGAACACATCTAGAACAGGGCCTAGAAAACACAGTAGGCTCTCAAAAATTTTCATGGATTTAATGAATCAACCTATGGGAAAAAGGAAGTTAAATATATGAGCCTAGATCTCAAATGTTGCTGAAGCTACACATTTGTGGGTCATTGAACTATAGACAGTTAGAAGTTGTGGATATCGAAGAAAGTACCTTGGAAGGGAATACAGTAGAAAGAAAAGAGGGCTATGGATTTACAGAATTCCAAAATTTACAGTTTGGTGAAACAGGAGAAACCTGCCAGGAGACAGAGAGGGAGTGGACAGAAAGGTTGGATGAAGGCAGCGAGTGAGGTGTCATGAGGCCAAATGAAAAGTCTGTTTCAAGCAGAAGGAAATCAATATATATTGGCACCCTAAAAAGAGGTGATTACGGAGTTTAATGAAGGGATTATTTGCAAAGGGGTGAATGATTTAGGGAAAACCAACAAAGGATATTGAAGCACCCCAGGGCCAACAACAGGTTAATCTTACCACCCCTAGGCCACAAGGGGGATGGGAAGAGGGGGGTTACCTGGACCCAGGAGTGCTGCTGTAGCTGTCAGAGCGGCTGCCAACCACTGCCAAACTGCAGCCTGGCTGGAGGGAAAAGCCAGGGGGGTAAATACCCTGACCTTTCGCTCCTCTCTCTTTCTGATCTCCCAGACTTTAATTGACCAAACCTGTTACTTTACTCAGAAGGCATGGGGGCCAGTTGATGTAACCTGGGGCATAGAAAAGGGTGGCAAGGATGAAGAACAGATCTGGATCTGGGGTAGGGGTTGGCAAACAGACAATTCAACACAAGTGAGCACTGAAAGATTGTTGCTGAAAGGGTAAGATAAGGACTGAAACGTGTCCACCGGGAGGCAGAGAGGTCCTTAGAGAGAGCTGTTGAGGGGAGAGATGCTGTGGAAGACAAAATAGAGTGGGTTGACGAGTGAAAGGCAGGTGAGAGTTTGGCTGAGAATGGTGACAAAAGAGACCCATGGAGGAAGAGTGACATGCAAATGAGAGAGATGGTGTGGATAAGATTTCAAAGAATTCACTAACCTGTTCCCTGCTCTGCACTCAGTGAATTTCCTCCCCCATACCCTAAGGGGCTTTCCCTTAACCCAGCCAAACTAGTTAGATGTGAATCACATAGTGCACCTTGGGACAAGAGGTCACCATGAAACCAGATAGACAACGGCAGCAAATTATGGCTCTTAAGTTTAAGTTGTCTGGGTGTAAAATAGAAAAACTCACCACCCACTTGCAGAACCAGTTTATCCTACCCCCTACAGCTGAGATAAAAGACCCTCTGAGCTGCTTTACCCACATCTCCCCCCCATCTTGGGCTGAGTGTGACAGACCCTCCTTTAGTTTGGAGAGATAAAATTAGCAAGGACTCATGCCTCATGCCCAAGTGAGCCCTGGGGAGCTGGCAAGCCTCTTAGAACAGTCCCCCATGCCATCCTGGGGCACCAGGTGTGCAGCGGACAGATTTCAGTCATACTGACAGCCCACAGAACATCATCTTGCTTCATTACATTGATGACATGCTAACCGGATTCCTGCTAAGTGGACCTTGGAAGCAGCAAGAACCCTAGATTCCTTGAGATCTTTGATCTCAACACGGACCTCAGGACCAGCTATAGAAACAGGGACTATAGAAGCCATGCTCTATGTTCGTTGGTTGTTTTTCCTTCCCCTTTCCCCCACCCCCCAACACTACCACGTAAGAAGAACACTGGTGGTGGCTAATATTTTTGGTTTCAGGAGGGATTATCACCAAATTGAAATCCCTTCACAAAAATATGGTACCCAATGGGACTTTAAGTATTTCCTGCATCAGAGACATGAGCTGGGCAGAGAGGGGGATTTTGCCAGATGCCTTCCATTTCCTCTTCCAGATCCATTTTCTACCCTCCTCTACCCTGTGGGAGCCTGAAGAATGACCCCCAAAGATATCCAGGTCATAACTTCTGGAAGCTGAGAATGTTCCCTTATATGGAAAAAGGGTCTTCGAAGGTGTGATTAGGGGAGATTATCCTGGATTATCCCAGTAGGCCCCAAATGTAATCTCAGTGTCCTTATAAGAAGGAGGCAGAGGGAGATTTGGCACAGAAGAGAGGAAGGCCATGGGCAATAAGCAGAGAGGAGCAGTCAGAGAGAGGTGTACATTCACCAGCACTAAAGAGAGAGGGAGGGGCCATGAGCCAAGGAATGTGGAGAATGCAGCTCTGGACTCTGGACAGGTGGGAAATGTGTTCTCCCTTAGAGCCTCTGAGGGTAGCGACGCCTCAATTTTAGCCTTCTAACCTCATTTCTGCAGAACTGTAAGAGAATAAACTTCTGTTGTTTAAGCCACCAAGTTTGCGGTAATTTGTTACAGCAGGAATAGGAAACTAATACAGTCCCGTTCTCTGCCACGAAGGTGATGACCTGCATAGACTATCAAAGCTTCTTTTGCCCTCTGATATCTGGTTTTGTTTGCTCACTCTGAAAAACATGACATAGGGAGAAAATGTTTAGTTGGGCTTCTCCAGGGTTGAGGTTTTGCGTAGTAGGCTCAGGGATGCAGTGAAGCTGCCTTGTACGAGCTTGCCAGAGCCAATTGTGTGCATTCCTTCCAAACCCCATGTTCAGTGGCATCCTAGTGACAGCTTGAAATCAGCCGCAGTGGGAAAATTTACACCAAGGAAATCAGCAAATGCTATAAATCAGCACACATTACTTGTTAAACATTTACAGGTACCCGACTAAACAGGTTCAATGAAAAGAGAAAAATGAAAGAGATTATGATATTTGGAAGAGAATCTACAAAAATTTTTTAAAGATGTAGTGTAAGTGGGCTGATGGATTAGAAGAATGTAGAGAAAGTAACGAACTGGATGACTCATTAAGGTTAAAGATCAAAGTAGTAAGAGTAGTGAAAAAGTCATCTGCCATTTATAGCTCAAAAACAGGAAAAATAAAGCACTATATAGTTTAAGGATGTGTGTGTTAAAACAAAGTAGAAAGGAAAAGGATAAACACAAAATTCAAGTGTGGCTACCTCTAGAGATCTGGGCAGGGAGATGCAGGGCTTCTAAGGTATGGATGATGTTATATTTCTTATCTATGGTAGGCACATGAGTACTCATTTGATTATTACTCTTTAAATTTTAAACTTAAAAACTATGTTTTATATACCTTTTCTGCAGGTATGGTGTACCTCTATTTGGTATTTCTAAAGTCGGTTTACATTGGTTTTAGGCTATTATACGCATGCAAGTGTTTTATTTGAGAGGGTATATCATGGAATGGTCAAGAATGTGGCCTTTTAGAGTCAGACTCAAGGTCCAAACCTGAGTCTTTATATTTGTTATGTGACATTGGACAAAGTGTTTTTCATTTCACAAATATTTATAGATTTCTACATACTGTGGATACAGTGATTCAGAAGACAGGGCATAATCACAGACACAGTTCTCTGTTGTCACGGATCTTATGCTTTAGCTTCTCTGAACCTCAATTCTTATAGAGGACATGGAATTTGTGAAGATTAAATGATTTAATTATGCAGCTATTAGCATAGGGTGTGGTACTTGGTAAATGCTCTGTCAGCGGTAGCTACTTTTACAATTAATATGTATGAGAAGCAAACCGATCATTTATATGCCAACACTGGGAAATAAGACGCTCCATATAAATGAATTTTTCTAGAATCTAATCCTTCATTATCTAGGATTTTTTTTAACTGAGGTACAGCATATAGTCCACATGGTAAGTGCACAAATCTTCAATAAATGGCTCAATCATTTTTATGTAAGTATACGCCCCTGTAACCACCATCCACATCAAGATATAGAACATTTTCAGAACCCCACAAAAATACCTAGAACTTTCCAATTTTAGACATTTTTTATAGCCAAATTTCTGAAAAGTTTGATGTGCTTTCTTATCTTCAGGAAAGAAAGACCAGAAACATAACTTAACCATGTCTTGATGGCTATTGCCAGGGGAGATATAATTTGCTGTCTCATTTTCTTTTCTTCTTTTTTCTTCCGTAGCCTTTCAGATGCACAAACAGAACATAAACCTCTGCTCACTGTAAAAGGTTGGATAAATTCGTGTCTGATTTTTGGTTGAGCTCACCATCTCTTTCCTAACTAACATCGGGCCTTTTCTTTAAGGTCCCAATTTCTTTAACATATGTTGTTTTTAATTTGTTGTAGAGCCATATAGAAGTGACTGAGAACTACATGTTAAGTAAGAATCAACATGGTGCTAAGGGTTAAGAAAGTCCAGTAAAGAACTTTTTGGTGCCAAGATCCTAGGTCTATTCTAGCACTTGAGAAAGATTTTGTTTGTTTTTAAGTATTTTTTTCTCTTCTGTGAGAAGTTTTGCATACTTTGGGCCTGAGGTAGAGTGCCCTTACATATCGATTTATTTTTCCACGTAGCATCCTTGCAAGACTGGTAGCAATTTGAGTCCTTCCTGTAGATGGAGAATGAGACACACTGCATGGAGGCTGGCCTCACACCAGGGCGGCATTCTTATCCAAGGTCTTTTCCCCATCGCTGGGCACCTGAGGTGTTAGAAATATCTCTTTTCACTTCTTTAAGAGCTAAGTAAATTTGAGAGTTGACAATTATCTGAACAGCCGGCTAATCCCAGCAATTATTTCCTTTACGGTGGACAGTGGTCCAGTGAGATACTCCAGATGATTACTGAATCCTGACTCACTTCCTTCTGTTCTGTCATGGATAATTCCAGACTTCAGATCACATTAGGGTGTGAATTACTCGGGTGGGATGGATGCACCGTGTATGCAGCACACACTCATGGGTGGGTGCCAACTGCCCATACGTCACCCCTGAAGCCTTTTGTGGAGACTTAGCCTAGCAAGTTCATTTGATTCTTAAACAGAAGCTGAACGAATATAAGATTATTAAGTCTATATTTTTGGAAATATATGGGTCTCATATTCATCCGTTCATCTATTCTCAACTTGTTATGTGCCAGGCACTGTGCCTGGAGTGCATGTGACTCCCAAGAACACCTGGACCCTCCCCGCCTGCCACCTCTGGATGGATATGCTTTCTTGGCTTGGTTTCATTTCTCTTTACTCAGAGACCCATCAGCTTCATGCAGTGTGGACCCAGTTTAATCTTGGCTTGGAAATAAGCTCATTTTTCTCCCCATTTATGGAGGGGATTCTCCACAAGAGTGAGGCGGTGTTGCTCAGTGGGCTGTGGGGAAGAGATCATCGCACTGCTTGAGATGGCTTTTCTCCCCTCTGCAGATTCTGAGAGTCCCACTTGGACTCCAGAGTCCCATTGAGAGCATGACAGCAATGTTTATGTGCAATTCTAATGCTGGTTTGAGCAGCATAAGTGCTTTTTAATGCATAGCATTACAGCAAGTGGGCCCTATTCTCTCAGCCTCTGAATAGCTGTCTAGAGGGGCGTAATTCCCAGCTCTGCCTCCAAGCACAGTTATTTACAAGCTCAGTTACACGTTCATGTCAAGTGTGGTGAAAGCCGGGATGGAGATGGGCTGAGTTTAAGGCAATTTGGCAAGTCTTTATTCCCTGCATAATCACTCAGGTCCCTCAGCCACCCCTGACCAGAGCTTCTGTTCACATATGTCAAAGGAAGCTCTGGGAATTTGGGGAGACTAGCTACAAAAAAGTAGAATTCTTTCCTTCTGCCTCTCCCCCTCCAAGATTCCCCACTGGCCTCTCAGTTGTCCTTTAGAGCACCTCTTAAATTAAGATTCCCAGCCCAAATCTGCCCACTGGGCTCTATTTTCACAGCCTCCACCCTGTCCTGAATTCTACCAGTCCTTAAGCTAAACTTCCTGTCCCGTGCTTGCCTCCAGTCTCTATCCTCTGCCCTAAGCCAGACCCAGCAATCAGACTCATCTTTTTAAAGCATAAATCAGATTCTAAAACTCCTCTCCTGAAAACCCTCCAATTATTTCCTGTCAAGCTTAGAATGAAACATAACTCTTTACAAGCACCTGCGAGGTACAGCAGGACTTGGTTTCTGCCTCTCTCATATACCCATTGCATGCTCCTCCCCCTGGCTCACTGCCATCCAGCCACACTGGCCTCCTGGCTATTCCTCAGGTGCACCGAGTTTGCTCCTACCTCAGGGCCTTTGTACATTCTGAGCTCAGAACATGATACCTCTCTGTCTTTCCCATGGCTGCCTCCTCATTGCTCAAGTCTGAGCTCAAACCTTACTTCTTTAAAGAGGCCTTCCCTGACCATCCAGTCTAAATAATCATTCCTTCTTCCCACTTACTCTCTAGTCAACTAGCCTTTATTTTCCTCAAAGCACTACATATTATAGAAAATTATCTTATTTATTTATTTTATTGTTTATGTATTTTTCTATCTACCCCACTAGAACGTAAAACCTATGAGAGCAGAAACTTTGACTATTGTGATTATCATGGCCTGGCACATAGTAGATGCTCAATAAATGCTATTGAATGAATGAATGTTCTCACCAAAGTTTTAACTGACGGATGATGTCTTACTCTTATTGCTATCACTATCACTACTGTTGTGTCTGTGGCTGCTGCCTTTTCTATATAGTCATCTATAGACTATATAGAAAAACTTACACAATAAATGAAATTGTGTCAGTGGTTTATTTTTCTTTCATTGTTTCCCTTTATAGTTTTATCTGTTTATTTTTAATCAAAATTATACATGTCCAAATATAAAGTGTCAATTAGTTCTATAAGGTATGCTATTTAAAAAATAAAACAGCAGGCTTCCTCCTCATCTCTTTCTTCCCCCTTCCCACAGGCAACCACCCTCTCCCATCTTGGCTGATTAAGATTTACCTCTGTGCTTCTAAATAACATATGTGTATTACTAATTCATGATTTTTCAGTTTTAGGCATTATTTGTTGACTTCCCTCCATCATAGATGAGAACTCACTGACCTCTCACTATGAGAGACGGGGGAGTAGGGCTCCTGCCCACTCCCTGGCCAACCACTCACACGTGCCCTTCCCACCCATGAGCCTCGCACTAGTGTTAATCTTAGTTTGGGTTAGATTAACATTCCATATTGGCATTAGCATAACCACTTAAACACTATCACTACTAAGCCACGTAGTAAAATAAGAATATTTTTCCTTTCCGGCACAATCTCTGGTCACCACACAGGTGCGCAGATATTACTGTCCAAGATCCATTTGTCTCCACAGGAACATTTACCAGGGAACTGGAGATTCCTCCTCCAACTTCAGAACTGTGATGCAGCTTGGAGAGTCCTTCTGTGGAAAGCAAAGACAGACAACTCTGCTTAGTCACTTTCCTACACCTTAATATGCCGACTCATTCAAATCACTGAAATTTGGGAAAGTGGATGTGCTCTTTCAAAAATACACCCGATAGTATGTCTCATATAGTCATACTATGACACCATTACACAGCATCCCTCTCTGGGGGCTCTTCTCTGCGCCAGCCTGTGGCTGTTGACAGACACTGACAGTGCATTGCTGTGTGGATGGTTCTAGGTTTGGCTGATGTGTGTTATTCAGTGAAAGGCCCTGAAGAAGGGCCATTTGGTAATTTGGTTCCCACCAGAGGTAAACAGAACTTACTCTAAAATAGTCCTTTGCCCATCTCTTGTCTTAGGGACTCAACTGTGTATCCCCTACATTCATATATTGAAGCCCAAACCCCCAATGTGACTGTATTTGAAGAAAAGACCTCTAAAGAAATAACTAAGGTTAAGTGAGTCCATAAGGGTGGAGCCCTAATCCAATAAAACTGGTGTCCTTATAACAAGAGGAAGATACACAGAAAAGACTGCATGAAGACACAAAGAGAAGACAGCCATCTGCAGGACAAGGAGAGAGACCTCAGGAGAAATCAAACCTGGAGCACTTTGATCTTGGACTCTACCCTCCAGAACTGTGAGAAATCAATTTCTGTTGTTTAAGCCACATTTGGAATTTTGTTATGGCAGCCCCAGCTGATGAATATGCCTTGTGATGTTCATGGCAGTTGGAGCCAAGAAGGGCTCACTCTGGTGGAGAGGGACATTTATTCCTGCCCAACTTACTCAGCCCCCACAACTTCTGAGACAGCCCCAAACCCCTTTTTGGGCCATACAGGGTGTATGCGCATGCTGAAGGGAATTTAGAATCTCTCTCTTGCTGACCTACGTGCTGCTCAACTGCTTTTTCTACACAAGAGAAAGTATTTCACTTTTAAGATTCATCTTGATTCCTGAGGATTTACATGCTGAGTTACTTCAAGTTGAAAGAAGCCAGAATTTGTATGGACTTCATGCCTCCACCCAGGTTGGAATTTACAGCATTATAAAGGCTTTTCATGGTCTTTGTAAAGTTTTAAAACTGTTAAATTTTAACAACTCAGGTTGTAGGTTCATAGAGACACCCTATATGTACTCTCATAATAAGCAATGAATTTTCTTCTGGAAATGGACAGAAGCTCATTCCTGCTGGGTGAAGCTTCATCTTCTTTTCTAAGGAAGCCATTTTTTATTGTCATAGGATTTGAAATTTTTGTTAAAAAAATTGTCTACAGTTGTATAGCACAGCTGTCTTAATCATGATTAAATTGGCTTCTAAATGCCGTTTGCATACTGTTTTTCTCCTACCTCAGCTTGAGTTGATTTTTTATTATTTGCTTTATTTTTATCAATGTAAAATACATGCACATGTTTTTTAAAATTGCGTTTTATCAAATAAGGGAAACAATGGCCTTTTATCCTAGCCCTTTCCATCTTCATTCCTGTTCCCCTGACACCAGCATTTTTAACTTCTTTAAGCTATTTTTCCTACTGGTTACTTCTCCATTTCCAGATAATGTGCTTCCACAACTATTTCTTGATTTATCCACTGTCGACATTATCTATCGATTATGGTGTTAAGATTAATGGATATTTAACTCTCTTAGACTGTCCCCTCCTCACCTGTCTACATCCTCCTAATATAGTTATTTCACCATTTTTGTTAAATCAATAATCGGTAGTTTACATCGTGAAGACACAGTATGTCCTCTGCAAAGCAAAGGAATGTGCATAACTGCATTTCCTCTCTTGCACAGTGTTTTCTCTGGTGTCTCTAACTGCCTTTCTCCCTTCCTGCTGTCTTTCTGTTATCAGCATACCCACAGCATGTCTTTCTGTCATCATAGCAGACGTTGTCCTGAGTCCCTGTTTGCTGAAGACCCCTCCCCAGAGCCTTCTCTCCAATCTGCACCAGGTGCTCTCCTGGAACGTGCTTCCGCTGCTCTGCTGGGTGGACTCTACCTCCTCCTGCATCCGGTTACTTCTCTCACCTTGTTTCACTCCCAATTTTACTCAAGCACATCTAATATGAGGAATTATCTGTACCTTTGCATGTATGAAAGTGTCATCATTTTTCTCCTCATGTATGATTGGTGGTCTGACGAATGTAGAATGCTAAATTGAAAATAATTTTCCGTCACAGTTTTGAAGACTGCACCACCGTATTACCGTGGACGGTGCTGCTGTTGAGGCATTTGGTACCACTCTGACTCTCATTCCTTTGTAGATGTGCTTTTTCTTTTTGCACTGAAAGTTTTAGGATTGTCTTTTATACCTGGGCTTCTGAAATTTCGTGATAAAAGGCACCTATGTGAGCTCTTTCAAAATTAATTATTTTAGATACTTAGTGGATTTTAAATAAAAGTCTCTACATTTATCCTTCAGCTCTGGAACATTTTATTATATTTTTTAAATAATTTTCCCCCTTCCCTTCTCTCTGGGCTCCCTTTCAGAACAACTGCTGGTCAGACAGATGTTGGCCTCCTGGGATTCGATCTTCTGTGTTTCTTATTTTCAACCTCTCTGTCTCCTCTCCTTTCCAGGAAATTTTCTCCATTTTATCTTCTAACATATATTGAACTTTTAATTCTGGCAATAATGCTTTTAATTTCAAGAGCTCATTTTTGTTCCCTTAGAGTTCCTTTCATATATAACTATCTTTCCCTAATATTTTGAGGATACCAATTAAAATACTAATTTGGATACTGATTTGGTTTAGTTGGGTTTTTTTTAAAGTCTTGGTTTAATCTTTCAATTCCCTGAGTTATCGCTCTTGCTCAGATTTAGTCTTCTTTTTGTACACATCATTTCATCTTTTTCCCGCTGGAAGCCTTCTTCAAATGTTTGGGGGGCCTCTATTGTCTACTCGTACTTATGTGGCAACGGGAAGCTGCGGGTCACTAGGCTAAGACTTGCTAATTGGTGAGCCCTGCTTTAGACAGAGCAGGCAGGGTTGCTGGGACCCTAGGTGTCAATACACAGGGACACACAGAGAGAAACCTCTGATCTACATGACGCGGTGGACGCCTGATCATTGACATTCTGCACGTGAGGTGGTGGTCGATGGAAGACAGGGGCTGACTGGGGTGAGCTCAGGTTAATTCTGTCTTCAGTCCCATGCTTCACCCCTTCAGGGGCACCTCCAGGTCACTCCCTAGGATTCTAAGGGCTAATTGGCTCTCTATTCAATCCACACTTCAGGCCGTGGCTACCTCTATTTACCGTATTTTTAGTCAAAATTGAGAATATTCTACTCTAGTTGATTTCTTAAAAATACGAATGGGGAAGGCTGCTATTGTTTAATTATCAAGGTAAAGCACGTTACCACTGACCACAGAACGCCAGGATTCTTCAGGATCGTAGCTTGAATATAATGCAAAAATCTTTAATAAGCTCTAAAAATATGTTGAAGTTTCTTGTCACTGATGTCTTCTCTACCAATCTCTTTGTCCTTGTGTGTTTATATATTGTATTTCTTTAATGGGGTCTTAGGAAGGAGTGCATATAACTCCCCACCTTTAACCCTCTTCCTTTAAACAAAAGATAGCCTGAGTTATTCATGTTTTAAAATACATAGTAGTTGTATGATTCCATTTAGATGAAATATCCAGAATAGGCAAATCCACAGGCACGGAAAATAGATTGGCAGTTGGCAGAGGCTAGGGAGAGGGTAGAACAGGTAGTAACTTCTCAATGGGTATGGGGCTTCCTTTCTGGGTGACAGAAATGTCTGTAACTAAATAGTGGTGATGGTTGTACAACCATGGTTGTAAGATGAATGTACTTAATGTCACTGAATTATACACTTTAAAATTATTAAAATGGAAATTTTATATTATGTATATTTTTCCACAATAAAAAATACATGGTGAAAAATATGTAGTGACCATGAAGAGCTTATAAAAGATTTTTGCATCGTATTCAAGCTATGATCCCAAAGAATCCATGGTCAGTGGTAACGTGCTTTACCATGAAAATTAAATAATAGCAGCCTTCCTCACTCATATTTTTAAGAAATCAACTAGAGGCCGGGCGCGGTGGCTCACGCCTGTAATCCTAGCACTCTGGGAGGCCGAGGCAGGCGGATCATTCTGAGCTCAGGAGTTCAAGACCAGCCTGAGCAAGAGCGAGACCCCGTCTCTACCAAAAAAAATAGAAAGAAATTAATTGGACAGCTAAAAATACATATAGAAAAAATTAGCCGAGCATGGTGGCACATGCCTGTAGTCCCAGCTACTCGGGAGGCTGAGGCAGTAGGATTGCTTGAGCCCAGGAGTTTGAGGTTGCCGTGAGCTAGGCTGACGCCATGGCACTCGCCCCAGGCAAGAGAGTGAGACTCCGTGTCAAAAAAAAAAAAAGAAATCAACTGGAGTAGAATATTCTCAATTTTGACTTTGTTTCCCATACATTCTTCTTCAGCTTCTGACACCTAATGCCTCTTATCTATCTTGAAGCCCAATAAAAGGTGTTCTCTTATTTACTGTAAGAATAGATATATAGAATTATTTCAAGTTGAAAATATCAGTATCTCTTATTGTTCCACAAAGAGCCCAAGCCACCCTAAATTTCCTCTTTTTCATTTTCTTGGAAAGTATAATACTCAGTTGTTAATCAAATGAGTAAATAAAATAGCAGTTTTATATGAAGAGTTATTGTAAAACTATGAACTATTTCATTAACTAAATCAGAAAATGCAAATAGCATCTTAGGTATTGAGCAGCCTTGGGTGTTTGGAAGAAAAAGGCCCACAGAGCTGGGAAGCAATGACTCACTGAACAAAGGTGGCTGGATTTCCCTGGCCTCATCACCCCAGGCATCCTGGGTTGTGGACCCTCTGGCTCTGACAAGAGGTCAATCCCCCTTCCTGGTGCCCTCTCTGACCAGTCTGACCCATGCTGTCTTTAGGTCACTCTCACACTGGCCTAAATCCAGCGTACATTGGTTGAGCATGTAGAATGCTAAGAACTTTATATGGACCGTCTTTTTGAAACCTCACAACATTCTTGTTACCATTTTACAGATGAGAAAGCTGAAGCTTGGGAAGGCTAAGTAACTTGCCCAAAACTTTATAGGTAGTAAGTGGCAGAGCTTAAAGGCAAACTCAGGCGACCTGGCTCTAAAGCCTAGCCTTGTAACCATAGGTAATATCTTCCTCTTTTGTAAGTTAGGGGCCCTGTGGTCACTGTACAGTTTACAGATGTTAGAAAACAAAAAAAGCATAACATTTCTGGAAGAGCAATTGTCATGAGACCCCAGTTTTCCTTGTAATGTTCCATTTATGTGTGGTGCCAACAAAATAGAATTGTCAAGAGGAGTAGGTAGCCCTGGTGTAGCTGCCTCTGTTCCGTGGGCAGGTGGCCGGACCTCCACAGGGCCAGTGGTCTGGTGATCTTCATGTGACAGTCCTCTCTGGCCCTGAGAGGATGGAGCTTCTGCAGGTCGTGGCCATCTGCCCGGGCCTGCAGGGCTGCCTACCCAGCTCAGCCGCTCTCACTCCTGTGACAGGACCTGAGGGGCTCACTACTTCAGGGAGTGTGGAAAGGGCTGTGCCAGTCAGAGTGCTCAGAATTTTCACAAAGTCAGGAGACAGGGCCAGCCACTCCTCACGGGCACCTTCTACTCTGCCCTTAAACATGTTGTCTCCTGGGCGCTGACTGCTCATACCTCCCTGGGTGGTCTCATCTACCAAATGTATGCAGAGGACCCCCCCAGCTCTCCCTTTGCAGCCCAGACCGCTTTCCTGACCTCTCTCCTGAGTTGCAGAGCCCTGAAAGACACAGCAACCTAGGCACTGTCCAAAGTCATCATTTACCTCACAAACTGCTCTTCCTTTGTGTCCCCAACCTCAATGGCAGGCACTCCTAACCCCCCCACACAATCTTTTCAGCTCTATCCTACCCGTCCGTCCATTGCCCCTTCTGTTTGCTCTTGTCCAGGACTCACAGCTGCCCAAGGCCCCCTGCCCTAGTCCCGCCTCCTCCAGTCCGGTCTCCTGACAGGCTCATGGGGTCTCCAGAGCTTCTCCCAAATGGGGAAGGCGGGAGACTCTGTTTAGGTAATGGTAGAACATATTAGAGTCTTTAAGTGGATTATCTCAATAGATAAATTCAGTGTGAATTATTAAACCTTTATTTAACTTGAATCTGCAAATATAAGAAAGAAATTCGCTTTTCAGTGTATGGGTTGACACTGGGTCCACTTGTCACATAAGATCTCACGGTTCCCTGATAGGACAAAGTGAATGTCACACAGGCTCAACAGTGGTGCCCTCACTTACCAGACACTTCAGCCAGGTGTGTTATGTGTTCACATCTGCCCACGTAAATAGAAGCATGAACTAGATCATAGTTACTAAGGGTGCAAGCACACGTGAGTGATGAGAAAACGAAAGGGTAGATCCCGTACTCCTAGGACAAGCTCATCACAGCCATAGCCCCAGGTCACCCAGGGGCAGCGGGGGGAAGCTGATAGGATCTGACAACAAGTTGGTATGAGAAATAAAGTTGAAATTGTGAAAAAGACTATTTATAATATTAACTCTATACTCATTATCATTGAAAATGAACCTCGCCTCAGGAGTATAACTTTAGTTAATGGTACCTAATTGTAAAACTATCATATTACAAAAAAAAATCTATAATTTCTTGAGTAGTGTTTAAGTTATGAGAGACATGATATCATATTTAATAAAATTTCATTGAACTTAATGATATATATTTAACAGCTTGAGGTTTCTTAATATGTAACTACAGATATGCCTATTCCTTAGGAAATGAACAAACATTTGAAGGTAAAGGTTCAAATTTATTTTCAACAATAGAAGAAAAGAGAAGAGAAGTTAAAGAGAAGTTTGGAGACTTCAGTTCAACTGAATTAGTTTCTACCTCCTTAACAAGAAATACCACCCACACTCACACACACACGCTCACACACTCACACACAAACACACACACACACACACACACACACACACACACACACACCAGGCTCCTGTTCTCTAAACATGTTGCTCCCTAAACCTGAATAGCACCTCCTTGCTTCGCCCTGATGTGCACTTTTATTTCCAGCCCAGCTGTGTTTCCAAAATCATTTTTATAAAGAAGATAGAAAAATGTTTATCAAAACCTACCATTTGATCCAGCAATAACACTATTAGGCATCTACCCAAAAGAGCACAAAACATTCTACGATAAAGAAATCTGCACCCAAATGTTTATGGCAGCACAATTCATTATTGCAAGGATGTGGAAACAACCCAAGTGCCCGTCAATCCATGAGTGGATTATTAAAATTTGGTATATGTATACAATGGAATATTACTCAGTCATAAGAAATGACAGTGATCTAGAACCTCTTATACTTTCCTGGATTAAACTTAAGCCCATTATCCAAAGTGAGGCACCACAAGAGCGGAAGAATGGGCTCCACTTGTACTCGCCATCAAATTGGTACTAACTGATCAACACTGGGGTGCTCACATGGCAGTAATACTCTCTAGGGACTAGAGGGATGGGGGGCGGTAAACGCACAACTAAAGGACACAGGAAGCATTGTAGGGGGGAAGGGCATGCCTTTAACCCTCGCTTGGGTGAGGCAAAGATATAAAGTGTAACCGTAATGTTTGTACCCTCATAATACCAGGAAATAAAAAAAATTAAAAAAAAAAACCTGCCTCAGTGCCAAAAGAAAATACAGACTTAATCATTCTATGGATGGTGTTAAGTAAACCCTAAATAAAATACTGGCAAATAGAATATATTAATTCTTTAAATGAACAACCCACGAAAAAGGAGAATTCATTCAGAAATGCAAAGAGGGTTAGAGATTAGACAATCTTTTCATATAATTCATTCTATTAATAGGTTAAATAAGGAAAATAATGCGATCATCTTGACAGATATAAAGTAAGCATTCGTAAAATTCGGTACAAATTACAATAAAAATTCTTAATAAAATATAAATGGATGAAAACTTCTTTAACTTGATCAATATGCAGACATGTTTGTGTGCACATTATATACAAATGTGTACATATATGTGCATGCTGATATATATGTGCACATATAAACACATATTTCAAAAGCCAGCACTGTGTTTAAAGTCAAAGCACTAGAAGACTTCCCATTGGAACAGATACAGTATCACTACTTTTAAGTTTTATTATTGTGCATGTGAAAAACCCAAAAGAATGGACTGAAAAATATTGCAAACTATAGGAGAATTTAGTAAGATAAATGGCCGCAACGTTATAAAAAGTTTTTCTTTATCCAAATAATAATCAGTTATAAAATATATTAAAATGAAGATATTCCATTTAATATTGCAACCAAATTATATGTCTACCCCATCCCTTCAAAAAGGAATAAACTTGGAAATAAATGTGAAAGACCAAGATGAGGAAAAAATTTTACTTATTTCTGAAGAAAAACAACAAAAAATATTTAATAAGCAGAAAGGAATGCCTTCCTATTGAACGGGAAGATTAATGAATGAAGTTGATTCTTCCTAAGTGTATCTCTACATTCAGTGTTATCCCAATCAAAATACCTGCAGCATTTTTTATTCAACAAAATTATATTTAAGTTTACCTGTAAAATTACTAAGTAAGAGTAGCCAGAAAAATCTCTGAAAAGGAAGAGTAATGAAGAGAACTAACTTAACCACATATTAAAATATATAATCAAATTATAGTAATTAATACTTGTATAAAATTAGACAGAAGGATTAATGGAACAGAGAAGGGAATTGGGGGAAAAAAAGACCAAAACATGTGGGAGTTTCATACATGATGAAAGTAGCATTTCAAATCAGTAAGAAAAAAGATGGATTTTTCAATGAACAGTGTTGGGACAACTGGTTAGCCATCTGAGACAAAATAAAACCTGATCTCTATTTCGCTCCTTACATTAACTTAAATTCCAGATGGAGCAAAGATTTAAACATTGAAAAGGTAAAATCATAAAAGCACTAGAAGTAAGTTTTTTGTGGAGAGAAGGTCTTTCTAAGCATGGCACAAAACCCATAAACCATAATGGGAAAAAAAGATTAATAAAGTTGACTGTGTATATTTTAAAGCCTCTAAATTTAGTGATAACTATTTAAATTAAAAAGACCATACACTTTGACCTAGCAATTACATTTCTAGGAATTTATCCTCTAGCTATACTCACAAATGTGCACTAAAAAAAAGGAAAAGAAAGAGGGAGCATCGTTATGTGTAAGGATGTTCACTGCAACATTACTTATAATACTAAAAAAACTTCAGCAACCTGAACATCCATCAATAAGGGAGTAGTTAAGCAAAATACAGTACGAACATAGGATGAACCCCATGCAGCCATTAAAAAAGAATATGGAAAATCTTTAAGTACTGTAATGGAAAGCAATTCAAAATGCTAACAGAAGCAAGATGCAAATCATAAATGGGGTCATTATATGCAGGCATTATAACATGAGCGTTTGTAGTACTCTGCAATTTATAGAAATTTTGTATGCATTATCCACCAATTATATCTCCTTTCTCCCCAAATCACCGCCTCTTTTTCTTCCAGCTCTGCCCTCTCAACAGGTAGAATATGTTCCAGAGCAGTGCTTTCCAGCCTCTTTGACTGCATGGCACAGAGAGAAGACCGTCGTGTTTACAGGGTACATCAACTGAATTCAATAAGGTTGCTCATGCTAGAAGTAACTTGGGAGTGAGGGAGCTCCAGTGTCCCAGGGTGGGGTGGGTAAAAGGGCAGTGACCAGCATCCCTGTGCACCTATGGCCCATTCCAGTGTGCTGGGTATAGGAGTCTTCCCTCAGGAACACAGGCAGTCGGAGCCTTGGGTTGCAAAGAGAGGTTCTGCCTGAGAGGAAGGAGGCAGGGTGACCTTATTCTCGTGCATTCTGGGTCAGCGGGGAAGACAGGGCAGCAATCAAAGCAGGGCTTGAAGTGCGGGATCTGAGGACGTGTGCTCAGGTGAGGCAGGCTCTGGACCTCAGGAAGAGATGCCAGCTGCATGCCCTTCTAGGAGTCGCAGATGGGTTGATATGCACGGGTGCTATGGGTTTTGTCTGAAGATGAGCAACCTCTGCCAACAAGGAGCACTGGAAAAGTGGCACACATGGAGGTGGGCACACCCAGGTGGGACTCCTGGCTGTGCCACTTGCTAGCTGCGTGACCTCGGGCAAGTTACTTTGCCCCTCTAGACATCTATAAAACCCAGTTAGTAGCTGTCTTGCAGGACTGGGGAGAGGTAAACAAATATGCACTGGTTTTGCTTCAAACATGGCATCTTCTCTTATTTTCATAACAACCTTGCCAAGAAAAGAAGTTTGCCTTCAAGGCAACCCTTACAAGTAAGCATATCAAACATCAGCGTTGTTTGAAAGTTTCCTTCATCCCTCCAAATCTCTCGCTCTGTGTCCACATGATCACCAATATCTAAAACTTTTAAAATCCATAATGAGTCTCTTTCTGCCTCACTCTCTCTCTCTTTCTTCATTTTCCCTTCTGTCTCCCTCTCATTCTCATTCCCTCTAATTATAAGAATAGAGTATAATATGCAAGGGCCCAGGGGGAGAAACAACACATTGAGCCTCATTCACCCCCAGATACAAGCAGTCATCGCACAAAAAGACAAATGATAACTTTATATTGTTTTCTGTTTTTCATGGAGCAGGCAAAGTGTGCTAAAACCAGGAGGGCAAGGCAATGGAAGCTAAAAAATCTCAAGTCCTAGAACAAAGCTAAATCTCAGGATCAAGCACATAACGCATTCTACCTCACTCATGTGAGTCCAGGCAACTCTCCAGGGCGACTGTCCTGCATGTAGTGACCCAGCAATCCACACTGCTTCCATCCTTAGGCTTGGCCATCTCAATGCAAGACCTTCTTTATGCTCACCATGACAAGAGAAGAGAGCCTAGAAAAACACCCAGGGCTCTTCTGGGCTCTTCACTCTCTCAGCCTGGATGTGACATGAGTCACTTCCAACACGTCATTGGCTAGAACAGGACACATGGTGTCTCATAATTTTGGGGGGTGGAGGGCAGAAATGCCTAGAGCTGTTGAAAGGAAAGGAGAACCGGACACTGGTGGCACTGATCAAGGATTTGTTGGCTCTTCTATTCCAATAGAGGCTGGCTCTGTTTAATCTCAGCAGAGCCCAGGAGTGAGGACAGGGCTAGGCTTTGGCCTGAGGGCACATGTGGGGACAACTTCCTTCAGCGAACCGTTACTGAGTGCCCACTCCATCCCGGGCTCCATGCTAGGGAGGTGAGGAAACACAGACCTACCCTTGAGGAGCTCACACTCTAGAAGTAACTTTGAGTTCAAGCATAAGGTCTTGGTTTATCATTTCAGTAGCAAAGCATGTACCTAATCAGGTCCCCCAGATTCCTGCAACTGCAATTTCTACTATGATCTGAGATGACGTTTGCCTCAAACCAAAACACTGGGCTGTGTCTACCATGGCAAACACTGACGACAACTTCTGACAACCAGACTCAAAAGAATAAGCCCATTCACTGCTTGAGCCCAAGAAATGTGCCCTAAGCTCAGTTGCCACGTCAGTTGCCAAGTGACAACAAAATTCCATCAATTGGAAAAGCCAGTTAGAGAAGCTATTTAGCATCCACAGACCTCATAACTGAACTGGCTTGAACTTTCATCTGTGTTTGCGGTGGCTCCAGAATGTGACCCCCAGACAAGCAGCATCAGCATCACCTGGGAATTGATAAGAAATGTAGTTTCTCAGGTCCCACTCCAGACCCATTGAATTTTGAAACTATGGGGTGGGGCCCAGAGAGCTGTGTTTTAACAAGCTCTCCAGGTGATTCCAATGCACGTTTAAATTGGAGAACTAGTGGCATATGAAGTAGAGAAGCTACACAGAGCTAGGCTTGAAGCCTGCCTTTCATGCCTGCCCAGAAGAGCTCATCTCTCTATCCTTGGGCGGATGGTGGGGGGAGAATGTTAGACAGGGCTTGATTCTTGAGGTTTCACCCTTTTAGCTTCATTTGAAGAGATTTCAAAGACAGCATATCCTGG
This sequence comes from Indri indri, assembly GCA_004363605.1. Classification (NCBI taxonomy): domain Eukaryota; kingdom Metazoa; phylum Chordata; class Mammalia; order Primates; family Indriidae; genus Indri; species Indri indri. Next base: position 9,056 of record RJWJ010004081.1, on the reverse strand, counting down.
GTTTTTTTTAATCCTAAATGCAGATTAGAATCATGTGGAGAGTTTTTTTTAACATACCTGTGCTCAGTCCCAATCGCAGAGATTGTGATTTAATAAACCTGGGTGCTATGGTTTAAATGTTTTTCCCATCCAAAACTCATGTTGAAACTTAAACCCCATTGTGGCAGTATTGAGGGGTGGGGCTCTTAAGAGGGCAGTAATCACTTATTCATTAATTCATGGATTATTTAATGGGTTATCATGGGAGGGGGACTGGTGGCTTTATAAGAAAAGGAAGAGAGACCTGAGCCAACACACTCAGCCCCTCACTATGTGATGCCATGTGCTGCCTTGGGACTCTGCAGAGAGTCTCCATCAGCAAGAAAGCTCTCACTAGATGCAGCACCTTGACCTTGAACCTCTAAGCCTCCATAACTGTAAGAAATAAATTTCTTTTTTTAAATAAATTACCTAGTTTTTGGTATTTTGTGATAAGCAACAGAAAACAGACTAAGACACTGGGCTAGAAACTAGGCATGCAAATTTTTTTAAAAGCTTCCCAGGTGATTCCAATGCGCAGCCAGGTTGAGGACCATTAGTTTAAACTGGAGGGAAGGTTGGTAAGTAAGGATGATAACCCTGTTGGCATGTCTCTCTCTGAGTATTGGATCTTATGCCTTTGAATATATAAACATATTATACTTGGGAACTATACATTTGGGCAAAAAAGTGGAAACTTGTTTAATTCCCACTAAAGGCTTTATATATGTCTTCCCAAATATTCGTGTTAGAGCATCACACTAAAGATTGTAAATAATCCTGATCCTTCCTCCCCTTGCCCCCAAATCACCTACCCCCACCATTAAGCCAAACATATATTGCTGCTTTGCATGGGCCTAGCATTCAAGCATTCTCCTATCGAGGTAGGACAAATTTCTTGAAGATGGGAAGAAACATCAAATTAATATTAATATCAAATCAAACCCCTCAATAAGAATCACTCTGGTGTGACAGGTTCCATCTCCAGCCCATGCCATCTCCCAATTCAACATATTAATGTTGCGCTGACCTTCCTAACCCTATCTGTGCAATCAGCTAGTTACCATGAATAATAAAACAGACTTAGGATCAGCGGAGAGTAGCATCCCTTCACGTAGGACCAGGGTTTGGGCCAAATTCTGTTGTGGTCTGTTCCTTCCCAGCAGATTTGGTGTATTTCAGGTTTTCTCCTGGGTTGGAAGCAGAGACCACCAGACTTTCCAGGGAAGCAGTTACAGCATCACAATCACAAGATATTTTCTTGTTCTCACACACACACACACACACACACACACACACACACACACACAGTATTCAGACCAAACCCCTCAACAGGCATTAAGAGCTCCCCTGGATAATGAAGAGCAGCGCCTAGAGCTTTCATCAGCCAACTGTCTGAATAACTATGACAAAATTTCCAGCAACTCAACCTCATTCCTTTCTCTGCTACCCCGCTCAAAGACAAGAATTTCTCAGAGAGTATGGCTTGAGAAAACCAGACTTTTTCCTGGCATCTCTTAAGGGAAATCAGAATCCCCATTCAAAATTTTCCTGTGTGATGAGGCAAATTATCCAACCTCTGTGCATATCAATTTCATTAACTGTAAAATGGGGATAATATTAGAACCTATTTTATGGGATCATCATGTGAATTAAGTGAGAAGATGTTCATAAGGTAGGCTGAACACAGATTAGCTGCTTGTTGAATAAACATTGCTATTCTTTTCAAATACTTATCAATATTTATCTTGGGTATTAGCCTAAAGGTTTGGGGATGTGAATTTTTTGAAGTGACAGTTACCACCAGGAGTCACTGACAAATGCAAACAACCTATAGGGACCTCTTTGGCCCCCAGAGCCCAACTCAGTTTGACATATAAGTTGTTGCTCAATGAATAGTTGTTGAATGAAAGAAGGAATAAGGAATAAACAACACCAGCTATTAATATAACCCGGAGTCACGGGGCTCAGTCTTGCACAGCCTAGTGATACACCTTAGAGGTCCAGCAATTCACCAGCCCTTTATTCCAGACTACACCTTGATATGTAGGGATGTGTGAGGGATGTGGCTTCTCTCCCTATTAAAGTGCCATATTCTTACGCTTCCTTATAGTGCCCAATACCCAAGCCCCTCTTTGTTGCCCAGAAAGTAGGAGGCTTTCTTGGTTCTCCCACCCCAGGCTGGGCACAAAGTGTGGCCTCAGACCACAACTGTACCTGGGCTCCTGGGCTTCCTCACTCCGTGGTGGGCGTTCACCCTCATCCCAGGCTTCCTTTTCCCTCAAGCCTTTCCTTTCCCTTTGGAACACCTTGGTGCCCCCTTGCCTTTTATTTTTGGGAAAGTTTTTGCATCCACATCTCTTGAGAAGAACATTGAAGACAATGCTCTGTCTTTAGGAGCCTCTTAGTAGTTGATTGTAATTAAATACAATAATAACTGGATTTACTGAGCATTTTCTCTGACCCAGGCACTATTCTATAAGCTCTACATAGATTAACTCATTTATTTCTCACACCAACAATTTGAGACAGGGAGTATTATTATCACTGTTATACATGTAAGGAAATCAAGGGACTGAGATGTTACAAAACTTGCTCGAAGTTACGCAATTATTAATAATAAGTGGAGCTGAGTTACAAACCCAAGTAATTTGTGGCTTTTACCACCACACTATCGTTGCCTCTTAATGTGCCACTGCGCCTTCTTTATTCTTGCATAATTTGAACATTTAATGGTGGCAAGGAGGCCCATCAGCATACCCAAACCAGTTGGGAGCAATGTTTGGTGAATCTAAAATGGAATGGGACGGCTAGAAGTGCTCAGATTCCAGCACCTTGTTCTTCTTCAAACTCTCTGACAATCGGTTCCTGGGAACATATCACACAGTGGAAAGACCACAAGCTTTGGATTCAGAGAGCTCAGGTGTCTTGTCTCTGTTTTGAGCGCTGTTTCTTGTCTGCAGCGGCAGATTATTGAAGCTCTTTACCCTCAATTTCTTTCTTTAAAATGAGGATAATAACAATAACCCATTGGCTCTCAATCCAACACTTGTCCTTCTAGTTCTGCTCTGTACTGCTAAAGCAAGAAACCTAAAAACTACATTTTTCAGCTCCTGATGCCAACTGGATTCAGGTTAGTCTCTGCCAATGAGAGAGACTGGAGGGAAATGAAAAGCAACAGGAAAAGAGAGTCATTTTGCTGCTTCTAACTCTGAAGTGGGAGCAGCAGGATAGTAGCAATGCACTAGAGGCCCCAGTGGATAATTACGGGTGTTGCAATAATGGCAATGATTCTGTAACAGTGGGGTGGGGTGACAGTGGGACAATGACTACAAGACTATGGGGGTGGGATGGCTGTTTCTGACTTTCTTAGAGAGCTTACGGAAAGAAAATGTCAAGATTAGGACTTTAATCTCTCAGCTCAAGGTCCAGTGACAGAACTAGAGGCTTCTATGATGGCTCTAATGGATTATCTTATCTTTTCAGTCACAGGACTGATACAGATCCAAAATTCTATCTCACAAGTTGGAGAATTACAATGTAATTTGAATTCATGAACTCATCAGGTCTTTTATGTGGGAGTTTGAGGATTGATTTGGAAAGAGTGGAATCCTGAGAACTGGAATGGGGCCATATGGATGGACTCATTTAATTCTGAGAAACTCCTGGTCACCTAAGCCCTCTTGCTAGTAAGAGTGCTTTCTCCTTCCCCAGATGGGAAGACTAGTTAGTCCTGCCTTACAAGAAGACCCTGTTAATGCCTCCATATCCATAACCAGAATTGAATTCCAGCAACCCTAAGGGCAAAAGCTCAAAGTCTGGCCTTGAAGGACACAGCTTTACACACCTGAATAATTGCAAGATTTTATTCATTATATTGGCAAAACCCCAGGTAATAAATATGGAAATGGGTTACAGGGCTATTGGACCTAGGAAGATAAACAAATAATGGATTGAGCCAACTGAGATATATAACAAATTAGACTTTATATTTCCCCTTTAGGAAGAGGGTGAAAGTATCATTGCACAATGGATAATTGTACCATATTAAGTGGAAGCATGCATTTGTTGATGCTGTTGGTAAAAGTTTATGAGGGTAGAAGAACATATACAGGTGCCGAGTAGCCAAAGGGGTAAACTGTTCCAGATATTATCTTTGGTCTAAGCCCCACACTTGTTTGTCTGTACTATTCTCTACACTGCCAGGGCTAGAAGCTTGAAAACTACATTTCCCGAACTCCCTTACCAGATGACTTCCTTTAAAGACCACCACAAGGGAGGCACTTGCCAGAGACTTAGAAGACAAATGGAAGACCAAAGCCATTTCACTGCTTCTCAATCCAGCAATAACCACATTGGGACAGTAGGCTACTTCATGTGACTGCAGTTTCCTGAAATAGTGGTGATTGCTACAGCTGCAAAGTGATGACTACAGGGAGAGTCTCAGCTTCACAGTGCTCCTCCACGCTTCTAGATTCCAGTAGCTTCAACTATACTATCCTGCTTTGTTCTCTAGCCCTTGGGGTATGTGGTTTCTTCCTGCAGTGTCCCCTTGTTTGCCTTTAAGTCCCCCAATAGCTGTTTCACCCATTCCCTATATTAAATTCCCTCCATTAAAATAAGTCATGTGGTTCTGTTTTTCTGACTGGGCCTTACTTAATACAAGGAACCAGGCATAAGGAAGGTCTAGGTGGAGAGCTGAGGAGTAAATATTGGCCCTGGACCATGGAGTGCCAGTAGTTTGCATTTGGGAACCACAGCTATTGGAGAAGTCAGGCCTAAATTCTTTGTCTTTAAATGTGTGTGTGTGTGTATGTGTGTGTGTGTGTGTGTGTGTGTGGTGATTAAATGGAAGGCTCTGAACTAATTAAAGTTACCAGGGAACTAAGAAGTAAGAAATGAAAAACTGAAAACTTTTTTTCAAATATGATGATGTTACTTTCAGCTAATACTAATTTGTGTTATCATTATGATTTTTATGATAATGAATGCATTATTATGAAGGATATTGTATGAGATACTTTTGCAGTATAACAAATGACCCCAAAACCTGGGGCCCAAACGATAGTTATTTAGTTCATGATTCTGTAGGTTGGCAATTGTGCTGGGCTCAGTTGTATGATTCTTCTGGTTTCAGCTGGACCCCTTATGTGTTTGTGGTTGGCTGCCAGTCAGCTAGGCAGTTCTGCTTCTAGAACTTGTCTGGCCATCAGCTGGGGAAAAAGGTACGACTGGGCCACACACTTCTCATTGTGAAGTAGACTAGCCTGAGCATGTCCACCTGACAGCATAGCAGACAGAGGAAGCTGTGAGGTCACTTAAGGCTTAGGCTCAGAATCTACAGTGTCACATCTGCTGCATTCTGTCGGCTAAAGCAAGTCACAGGGTGAGCCCAGATTCAAAGTGTGAGAAGTAGGCTCCAGCTCTTAATGGGAAGAACTGAAAGTCACATTGCAAGGGCCTGTATACAGGTAGGGTGGAGAACTGTGGCCAGTTTTGCAATCTGCTGCAGATATTTACTTAATCAAATATACTTTAGATCAACTTTGTTGTAAGTTTTTCACAGTTTACATAATTTATTATTAATACAAATAGTCCCCAAATTTTCTTCAATTTTCATCTTTCTTTTCTGTTTTTCTTATTTTCCTCCTTATATTTTTGTAAATAATAAAATAATAGTTAATATTCATGAAGTGTTTAATATTGCCAACTACTCATTTGATTTTATTTATGGGGTTCGTGATTAGGTCCAGATACTTTATTTAATCCTCATAACAGCCCTGTCCTCCTGAGATTAGTAGTATTTCTATACCCATTTTTAACTGGTGGTCGTAAGCAGATTAAATAACAAGCTAATAAGTGAATGTAACCTGACTTTTCCCTCTTCTTCCCTCCCACCCCTCCAGTTCTCACCCTTTCTTTTTTCTACACACACACACACACACACACACACACACACACACACACACACACAGTGATTTTAATACCCATTCATTTTAATGGGAGTTACTTGCAGAGATCAGGTCCCAGTGAGTTTATCGGGGAAAGAGTAAGCGCCTTGGTTAAAATAACACTGTGCAGTAGAACAGAAAATAAGATGTCATGGAAAACTAAACATCTTCACTTTCACAACGTATGAAGGAGCCACCCAAGTGTAGACTTGAGCTGGCCAGAAGTTGCCAAATCCTTCGGCAGGAGCCAGGTATTGGTGAATTTCACTCACTTTTTCACCCGAACCCCAAGGAGGCTTAAAACACGGGGTGGGGAAGCCAGGCTTCCTCCCTCTGGTCATTCCCAGGCCCTCTCTATGCTCCAGTCAACTTAGATATTTGTCCAGAAAGTGAAGATGTTTAGTTTGCCATGACATCTTATTTTCTGTTTCACTGCACAATGCTATTTTCACCAGGGCAACCAAGCTCTCTGATAAACTTTGAGAACATTTGAGCCAGCTTGACAGTGAAAAGACTCCGTGCACTCTGTGTTTTATATATTTATTTATTTCACTTTATTTTATGTTTAGTATGACTGAGCAACCAGTTCAATAAAAAAAAAGGTGGAGTGGGAAACCAGTGTGGATTGTATAATAAAGCAGCCCTGGTTACTGCAGAGTGTATCTGAACAGTTCCAATACTCCTTTCAAAAAAACAGATTCTTAACACAGATATATTAAGTGCGATGGGCAGCTGATATTTCATCCCAATTCACATTATGGCTCTGAATAGGAACAAGCAAGGATGTACCTCTTAAGATAGGCAGAAGGTGCATGGCCCCAAGGACTGCTTTAACCAGGCAAGGCAGAAGCAATAGGAAAAGATCTCAGGAAGGGCTCCATTCTAACTGGCACAAGGAAGGGACAAAGGCAACAAAATCTGCAACCAGCCTCCCTTCTTAAGTGTGACAAGAGCCATCAGTGTTTCCAGGGATGTGCCAAGAGTCAAGGCAAGTCAGCCTCAACAACTGGTGTCTGTATTTTCACCACCCGTGTGGACAATCCCCCTTGGTGTCTCCCACTTTCCCTGCTAGTTTTCAGAGTGCTTTATTTTCACTTCCTATTTTATTTAGGAAAGAGTGGATTTGAATTCTATTTTTCTCCCTATCTTGAAGTCTGGATACTGGGTGATGTAGAATCAAGAAACCTGATAATTAGAAGGGGTTTGAAAAGTCATCGGACATAGATCCCATCCAATGCAACAATCCTTCTTCTTGAATACATGTAATGATGATGATCTCAGTACTTTATATCTCAGCCTATGAAATTATGGAACAGTATCTTCCCTTATAGAGTTTTTACTTACAAGATTTTATTTAAATTTGCTTTGTCTTAAATATACCGCCCTATAGTTTTATCCCTTTAACTCTTGTGATACTGTCTATTACTATTACCAACTCCAAAATGAAATGACACATCAATAGAAGTGTTTTCAGCATTTCTATTGTAGGCTGGATTGTGTCCCCTCAAAATTCATCTGTTAAAGCCCTAACCCCCAGTATCTCACAATGTGACAACTGTATTTGCCGATAAGGCTTTTAAAGAAGTTATTAAGTTAAAATGAGACTGTTGTAGTGGCCCCTGATTGAATCTGACCAGTGTTCTTATAAGAAGAGGAAATTTGGACACACAAAGAGACAGCAGGGGCATGTGCATATACAGGAAAGACCATACGGTGACATGGCAGGAAAGCAGCCATCTGCAAGCCAAGGAGAGAGGCCTCAGAAGAAACCAACCCTGATTGCACCTTGATCTTGGACTTCTAACCTTCAGAATTGTGGGAAAATAAATTTCCGTTGTTTAAGCCACTCAGTCTATGGCACCTTATTATTAGCAACCCTAACAAACTAATGCAACTTCCATGTCAGAATTGAATTCAGACCAAAAGTTATTCTTGTTTTCTTTATCCTCAGAAAAGAAGTCATTATTAAAACAACTATGAATCTATCCATCCACATTTCCAGTATGATAAGACTTCCATTATGAATGCTATTTCTAACAGATGTACATAGAGTTGAAGTCTCTGTCCATTCATTCATTCATTCCTTCGGCAAACTTATTCAGCACCTGTTACAGACCAGGCACTAGGCACTGAGACCTCAAAAATGAATGTTACCAGCCTGCTTTCTCTAGGAATTCACACATGAATATACAGCAGCTCCACATTTTAACAAATGTCAATCTGGAAGTAAAAAATGTCAGGGGGGTGAACAGTTAACTTTTCAGGCTACAGAGAACAAGAATAGAGAGGTAATGGTACAGAAGAAAGACAAAGAGTTTGCCAGTGTGCAACAGAGGGAAGGGCTCCTCAGGTGTGTGTCGTAGGAAATTAATCCAGAAAAATCAGGTAGGACTAGATTATGTAGGTTCTTATGAGCCCTGGTCAGGGATTTGGGGTTTATTCCCCAGGTAATAGACAACCACAGAAGGGCTTTAAGCAGAGCAGTGATGTGTTTAAATTTACATTATCACCAGTTCACATGATCTTTAAGCATCATATCCATCCTCGATCAGCATAGGTAGGCTGGTAATCACAATATTGCTTCTACTAATATTTCCCCATTTTAAAAATTATTTCATATCCTAAAAAATGTAAACAATACAGCATTTTAAAGAGTTAAATATGCATGTGGTTTTTGCCTTCTCTCATAACCCATTCCCTTCCAGAGACAATTTGGTGAGCAACCTTCTAGTCTCCTTTGTATGTACAGATGCACCTCGACTTATGTTGGGGTTATGTCATGAGTTGAAAATATTGTAAGTTGAAGATGTATTTAATATCCCTATAAATTCATTGTAAAGTCAAAAATTGTTAAGTCGAACCATTGTAAGTCAGGGAACTAATACAAATATGTGTCTATCCACAAAAGATTTTTTAATATGTAAAAGAAATCATACCTTTGTGACCTGCTTTTTCACATAGCAGTATTCTTAGAGAACTTTCTTCATCAATTCTTATAGACATTACTTTTTTGTCAGCAATATAGTATTCCATATTACAACTGTACCATAATTAACTTAGCCATGCCTTATAGATGGACATTTAATT